>SNQJ01S0069485.1:55296-68828 GCA_010110895.2 Picea sitchensis
GGTGGGGGGGGCGGGAGCTGAAAAGAATATGAGCCTTTGATCTCCTTTTGATGATGACCGTCAGATCTAAATAGGCGTCGTATTCATTACCCTTTCGTTACATAGTATGGACATCGAAACTTAGATTTCCTTGACATTTATTTAGCTCTCAAGACTAGATTTGGATGAAGGCTTAATGTAAGAGAACCCTCGTAGTGGTAAAAATGCCATAAAAGTAAGTCTTTTGAGAAAAAGATTTATTTAAATAATAATATTTTATTTTGGAATTTTTGTTTGATTTTGTATAATGGCGAACATTCTAGAAGAGACATTTACTTAGACATTTTGACTTTGATGAAAGCTTCAAGGGATACCGAAAAAAATGACAAAAAAATTGTGGACCGAGGAGTGGAAACTTGAGAGAATGAAGGGTAGGATGGTCTATGTAAAATTTTGTGAAAACTCACTAGATTGGAGGTAAACATTTCACACGAAAAAGATCAACATTTTTGCAAATATTTCTAGAAATCAAAAAATTTAGAAGGTCAAATTTTTGCAACAACACGTCAAATCGGGACATAATGTTGATCGTTGATCCTCGTCGACTTCGCAAGGGAGAGAAGCTTTGGGGTTAATAGAGCTGTGGGTGCCGAGATTGGTTTGAAAATTCTACCACCACGTGTCATTCATTTGTTGTACATGGGCCCCCCTTGAGGTGGGTTTTGAAACTTTCGTCCAACTCCCAAGACACTATACATCAATACCACTCTACAAACGTGGTAAACCGCCAAACAAAAAGGCTTGGTTATATGAGGGTCAAGTTAGCACTAAAGGTAAATCCTGTGGTTTAATACAAAATTGAGAGTGTTAACAAAAGGGTTTCAGAACCGAGCCAAAGAGTGCACGAAGGTTTGAGACCATTGATCATACCTTTAGATCGACGGTTGAATGGTCTACCGAGAATCACACATGCATCACAAATGTAGAGTCTGAATCGAACACCCAATAAAGGAATTATCTTTTGTGCTTGGTAATGGAGAAAGGAGACATGCAATATCTAGTAGCCACATTTTTTTTTTTTCAAATGAAAATTAGCACAATTATATTAAGGAAATATAATTTTTACAACCTAAAAGTACAATAGTACCAAGTCTCAACATGATTATTATGAGAACCAAAATTATGCTTTACAAAAAGTCTAAACTTTCTTCACAGACGACCACTTGATATCCAAGAAAAAAGACCAAAAGATTTGCAGGGATCTCAAAAGACCCCTAATAGACAAACGATAAAAACAAGAGGCTCACACCACAAGGTTGATCTGCTTTACACCTCCCATAAAAAAGGCCAAAAATATAAAAAAACCGACTAGCTCCCAGGACCATCACTAAATTAGTGAACTTTAAACTGTGTTATAGGTCCAGCCAAGGCTCCTGTCCATAATTGAAGAGATATGATTCCTTCAGCAGCTATTAGAGCCTTCTTTGACAGCCAATCCGCTTCCATGTTGTATTCCCTGTAAATATGAAAAAATTGGATACTCGAAAACCTTTTAACCAAGGAAGCTATTCTAAGTTTCCAGCCTTCTAAAGTAGACACCTGTAAAACATTTTTTTTGATTTAGCCAATCAATAATTATCTTTGAGTCACCCAGAACTTGAATCTTGTGGAATTTTAATTGATCAGCTAAATAAAGGGTTACCCAAGCACCCAATAACTCTACCTTTGAGTTAGTCCATTTTCCACAGTTGAAAAACCATTTGAAAACCTTGTTTGAAGAAATTCTGATAATACCTCCCGCTCCGCTACAAGTCCCTTGATTCTGAGCAGCACCATCAAAAAAGGCCACTGGATACACAAGTGGGAGATCTGGATTGATTCTTCTTTTATTTTTAATGCCCAAACTTACCTCATAATTTGGTGATGCTCCCATTATTTTAGTCACAATTGCATAGACCGATGGAGCTTTTCCTTCAAATAAAACCACGTTCCTTTCTAGACAAATATGCCAAACAAATAGAGCCACCAAGCTAACAGACATTGACTTCTTTTCCAAATAGTTTGAAAGGCACACATCCAGATCTGGACATTCCCATCTAGCCCTATGATTGACTAGAAAAAGGGAAAATGCATTAGAAAACTCTCAAGTAATTAGTCACATCATATACCTATATACATTTATGTGTTTATTAAGGATTGTCAAATGAAAACACATAGCATTAAATTATAAAGCTACCATGTAACCTAAAATTTAATCATTGTATTCTAAAGCATATACATAAATGTAGCAATTAAAAGGATAATCTCAAACAAGACATGAAGCAACAAACATGTAGATCATTTATCATGTTTGTAGTTGTTCTTATATTGCCATTTCTATGTGCTACTCTTTATATTGTATGAGAAGTAAAATGGGTTTTGTGTAGGTGGGATCGTTGGTCTGAGAAGTAAAATGGGTTTTGTGCAGGTTGGTCTAATCATTATAGCCTTTCAAAGGTTGGGATATTGATGGAGGTTGCTTTAGTGATGCATCTTTTTCTTCATGAGCCAACATCATGGTGATCACTTAGTCACATCCTAGTCACTTTCGCTTTGTGTTGCATGGTTAGATCAAAAGTATCCTCTAATGTAGTGATTTACTTACCTAGTTTCGTTCATGCTCATGTCTTTTACATAATTTCACCTAGGCAATTTGTTTGTTGCAAGCATATTATCATTTTTTCCTAGGAGAAATCCACTTCACACATACATTTTCACCACACTTCATCACTTTTCCTAGGTATATTGTGTATTACATCACATTCTTACCGCTTACCTAGGAAAAAATCACTTGCATACTTACATTTTACTTCACTCCATGTCTTCAAAGGTGCGTGGTAATTCCCTAAGTTCTAAGCCATATTAACCCCTCAATTCTCATATTTCCACTCTTTCTAATGTGAACACACCTAATTGGTTTAGGATATTTTAATTAAGTCCTAAACTTTAGATTGAGTGCCTAAGTATTGGTCTATTAGTAACTCAATATTCTAATTATTCAATGAGGATAATTCCCTAAGTGTCATTTGCTAATTATTCACTAAAGAACACAACTTATTCATATGTGGTACACAACTTGTGTTATCACATCCATTTTTGGCACACATGTTGAAGCAACCCACAAAAATTCAATTCACCCTAGCTTCAAACTAGCCTTGTTCACATGTGCCAACCTTGCCGGTGCTTATCCTTATCCTTTATCACAAGATTTGAGGAGCTTTTTGAGCCTTGAGTTGACTAGGGAGACTAATTGCTCATGTTCCCTAGGGTCTTGACCCTCCACCTCATCCACCCATGCACACATCCCTAGGTGGTTCGCTCCACTATGAGGACATACTCACATGCCTTACATAACCTTATTTTCACCTTGCACACATGTGAAGTGATTGGTGATAGATTGAATTGGTCAAATGGCATCCATTTGCACACTTTTTGAGGAGCTAAGTGGATTTGATGAAAACCCATTTGCAAAAAATATCAATGGTGCACTCTTTATGGTGGTTTTTTCATGGTTGACTTGGTCAAAGTGGTTCATGAGGCACATTCTTCAAGGGCACACTCCTTCCCCCTCTTCAAGGGCACATGTATGCATGGATTTTTTTATTGTGATGGAGGTTTTTATGTGGACATGAGGCACTCCTTCCTGCACTAGAGAAGGCAATATTTTATTGTTTAAAGTCAAGTCAATGTGGACCAAAGCACATTCTTCAAGGAAACACAAGCTACATAGAGCTAGTATTATATATTATTTATGGATGGAAGGCTTCTAGAAGGAGATAACTAATGAATACACTTGGTGTTTCCATGCATATCTAGAAGAGCACCATCTTCATGGAGCTTTACACTTGGCATTTCCATGCATATATAAAAGAGCGCCCTCATCATGGAGATTTATACTTGGAATTTATGCACACCATTTGAAAATTTTCCCTGCCTATTTGACCAAGCCTTTTATTATTATTTTGAGGGTAGTTATCTCTTGGAGAGCACTTTTCATATGGAGAGGACAAATGACACTCAAATTTTACCATTGCATGAGCTAGAAGATGGAGGAAGATGACATGTGGTACTACACTCGTCTAGAACATTGTATCCAAGCATTTTCTATGGGCCTTTCGACCTAATTCACCCCCTTAGGTAGTTATTATAAATATTTTATTATTTTCTTAGGAAAACAATATTTTAATATAAAGGATAGTTGAGACAAACCCTATATAAAGGTTTTATCTCTCCATTTTGTACCTGGGAATTCTTGAATGGAAGAACTTATGAGAAAGCTAGATCCAAGCATTGGACTAAGGTATATTTTCTTGTAACTCATTAATGAAACTATCAATTGATTTACAAACACTCCTAAGAGATTATTTCAATTGAACTACTCGTGAAACACTAACATAAGAGTGTTGTCGCCTAATTTTTGAGATTTTAACAAGAAATCGATGATATATCACCTAAGATAAATGATTATTTTTTATAAGAAATATGATTTGATCACCAAATACTCTAATAAGATATTACTTATATGGTTTGGGAAAAAAAACATTGACCTCCATGTGCCTTATATGACATCCCTGGCAACTCTATTAACAATTGTCCTAGGCTCCCTAAACTCAAAGAAATTTATAATGTTGATGATTTAGAACCAAGTCCTTCCACAACATTTGTGCATGTTACCCTTCCTAAGTTATTAACAAAGTGTGTTAAGTCTTTTCACACAAATCACCCATGTGCTTTGTGTGATATGTGTGGTCATTGTTCTCATCATTATCTAAAATACCCTAATTTTGTGATGCACATGATATCATTCGTCAATTGGATTCCACTTCTCTAGATCACCAAACACCCATAGTAGAGGACCTCACCCTCATGCAAGAAAGGTTTTTATAGGACAATAGTAAATCCATAACTGAAATTGGCCTTCTTGAAGTGAAAATCAATGAGAATTCCATGCAAATTCTCTACATGTCAACTTCCATGGGATTGATGATATTTGTTTGTCCCACCGACCTTACCGATGCAATATCTACACATTGCATATAATCATTGATTGATCCAGGTGGATATTGGTGTCCACCCACCTATTCTAACTGGCTCCTCTTGTCCATTTTTGTTTCAACACATTCTTTTGTACTTCTTTGTAATTGTGGTTTCTACACTTCTAGGGATATCTGAAGCCCTACACATCTTCCAGGTGGATACTGGTGGCTTCTCACCTAATCCAACTAGCTTATTTTGTATGTTTCCATGTCAGCACATCTTGTTGTACTTCTAGGGCCATTTTGGAGCCCTAAACAGTGTTTTTTTGGTTCGCCACAGTCAAACTACAAACCAAGTCAAAGTTTGATGGTGTAATGTGTACTTCTCTAAAATACCTTTCCAACGAGATATCATGCGCCTAAAACGAAGGTCATCTACAAAAGTTACGACCCCGGGAAGTTGAGGTACCAACTTACCCATAGGTGCCCACATGACTTTTGGTGTTTCACCTCCTAGGGTTAAGTTTTTGGATGTCTAGGGTTTTTTCATTCATTAGTAATATCAAAAAGGCCTCTGGAGAATCATTGTAATCATTCTGCTCAGACGGATGCGCGTAGCAGCCACATCTATTCTCAGAGATAGCTACCACCATTTGAGCAATTGTTTCAGTTCTGCAGTTTTACAGTTTCATCCTATTTCATTTATTCAATAGAAGATGTTGTTCACTAGATATCTGTGTTGTTCTTCATATATTTGTGTTTATTGTATTCAGTCTGTTAATCAGTTCGTTCCACTCCTAAATCTAGATCAGTGGTATCATAGTGGCCTGCTCTTCATTTATTTTTCTCTGTGCATGCCCACGACAAGATCTGGGTACAAGAAGTTTGGACTCGAACCAATCGAGCCATTAAAATATCGGCCACGTCGAGCCCAACAAGGGATGAAAGAAAAGATGATGGAGCAAGAGATCCTATTAAAATGTTTCTCAAGGAAGCCCTCACGCGACAAAGGAATGAGATGATGGATAAATTTGTGCAGATCCTTCGATGACTGCCCACAGGAGAAACATCTTCATCAAGAGGCCATGCAACCCCCTTCAAGGTACAATAAATTTTGATATTCCATTATTTGAAGGACTGATAGATGCAGATGTTGTAGATAAATGGTTGAATTTGCTCAAAGGGTATTTTTCGATCCACAATTTTTTCGACAAGGAAAAGATTACTTTTGTAGTCCTCAAGGCCGTCCCCCATGTTAAGGACTGGTGGGATACTTACTCTGAGCAAAGGGTCATATAGGAATATGCAATATTTGTGGGTTCCCCTACATGGTATTCCTTTCGAGATGCCATTAAAGAAAAATACTACCATGTTGGAAGCTACGAGGACCAATACACCAAATGGACCACCCTGCGTCAACAAAGGGACCAGACAGTTCCAAATTTCACCAATAAGGTCCATACCCTGTGCACCAAATTGGGTATCAAATACTTTGAGCGACATCTGGTGCTAAAAAACCGTAGATGTTTGCATAGATAAATTAAAACAGAAATGGAGTTTCTCAACATCACCTCATTGGGTGCGGCTTGTAGATACGATGTCAAGATCGAGCATAAATTTAAGCAGAAGACGCGAGAGTTTGGTTATAAAAACTCGTCACAGCTGAAGCAGGGCAAAGGCGGCCCCAACCCACACAGCAAGGGACCAAGTTGAGATGGTTTCCCTCATGATAATCTGTCCAAGCCGCAACACAAGAAGGGCAATGAGAAGATGAAGAAGGACACGGGAAAATGGTGTGAGTACCATAAAATCCATTGGCACAACACTGAAGAATGTCACTCCAAGGAGTCACTTGTGGTCGAGATGAAGTCTTCTGAGTCAGAGGTTGATTATGATTCCGAATCAAATCCCAGAGGAGGGAAGCAAATTATCGATGTCGAACCCAGTGCCACCGTCGCTACCACCAAAGTTTGACTAAGAGAACCAGAAGAACCAGAGGAAGGGGAACACCTCTTTCACTCACAGATGTGGGTAAAGGGGACTCCACTTCATTTCATTGTCAATAGCAGTAGTCAGAAGAACCTGATTTCAACAGAGGTCATCAAGTGGCTAGACCTGCCAATGACAATGCACCTGGAGCCCTACACCATCGGCTATCTCGCCAAGGAAGAGATATTTGTGTCAGCCAACAGTGTCGTCTGTGCTACGACATCAAGCCTTTCAAAGATGAGGTACTGTGTGATATTGCTTCCCTTGAAGTTTGTGATTTTATTTTAGGACAACCAAATTTGTGGAAGCATCATGCTATGTATGAGTCTAGACCCCATAATGTTATTATTACTTTGGGTAGACAATTGTACAGGATACCAGAGGTAGCGTCACCTACCGATATTTATTTAATCTATGACAAGCAATGTAGTAAGGTAATTTCATAGACTGAGAAGTTCGTCTTCTTTGTGATCCATTCTCACAGTAAGTAGAAGGTCGTTGCCACATCTATGGCCTCTACATAGAACCTCTCATTGCAACAGAAGTAAGTGGATGGGGTCGTGGAAGAATACTGAGACATCTTCTCCTCACCCACTAGGGTACCGACGCACTGCCAAGTCAAGCATCCAATTGATCTGACCCATGGTGCACCTCTACTTAATGGACCAGTCTCTCATCTCTCGCTGATGAAAAATGACGAAATTAGGTGTTAGATCCAAGATCTTATTCAAAAGGGTCACATCAGACCCAACTCCTCCCCTTGTGGAAGCCTGATTGTACTGGTGCAGAAGAAGGATGAGACTTGGCGAATCTGCATTGATTACAGATCCTTAAACAAAATCACCTTCACGAACCAATACCCAATTGATCTAGGAGGTTCCCCAAGTCCAGAAAATGCTCAGAAATGAAAGTTCTCAGAATCGGATGAAACCAATTCCATTGCGACCGACTTTTCGCGATGATTCCATCCATATATTAACTTCCTCAAACATATGTTGCATGCGAGAGTTATCACACTTTGATCATTTTCTCAAATAGGCAAAATGTCGATAGGTCAATAGACAAAAAAATTCAATGCTGACATCAACATGATGTCATCATGTTGACGTAGAATTGAGACACATGGTAGCATAGCAGCAGGCTGATTGGGTAGATGACACTGGTCCAAATCTCATTTCGACAAGTGGCACATTTTGTGGGTAAATTAACAGGTGCCACGTGGCCCAGACGTGGGCTGTCACGTGGCACCCCAACATTCGGTGGTTGGGTAAAATATTTGAAGCTTCATGGGATTCGACCCCATGAACTTTTGGTAGAGAAAATTCTTTAGGGATAGGTCGAATTACCAACGCGCTATTGGAGGGACTTGTTATTACAAGTCTGCATTAATATATATAAAGTGGGTTTAATGTAAAGTGGAGGTGGAAGGGGGTTGGGGCCTAGCTCCAGCCCATGGATTTATTTTTATATCTCACATAACTATAGGATCGACGCTATCCATCTCCACTACCCGGCACAAATATTTGGGGTGGATTGTTATCACCTACCCACCATAGATTCGGGGGTGGTGACCAGGTTGTTGGGCACATTCGTTGGGAGGCACGGTCCTATTACAATTCACCATGTGACCTTTACTTGCGGGCTAAGGGCCAGTGTGCAACCCTTAGGGGTTGGCGCTTGGCCATTTAATTTCAATGTGACCCTATTTTAGCATGTACGCCTAGGTCCTTTGGGATAATTTTGATTTTTGTTACAACAGTGCGTTATTTGCCTATAGTTTTGGCCCAGATTGGGCATTTTTGGAGATTTCTTGGCCATTTGGAGGGAGATTTGATCACAAAAAGAGGCCATATCTATGTGGGAAGTTGGGCTTCCCTGACTAATCCTAAAAACTATATAAACCAGGCTTATTGAGCTTGAGAAGGGACTTTGTATGCAGGGAATGTAAAGAGGAGTTGGAGTTTTTGGCCCATTTCTCATGTTTTGAGGGGCATTTTGTCATGTTTTGAGAGGAGTTTGTTGAGTCATGTGTGCATCTGTACAAAGAGGTCTTGTACAGAAGATCAGAAGCCTATTTATAACAATAAGGAGCCATTGTAAAGATAACTTGAGAATTTGAAGATCAATAAAGAGGTCCTCCACTTGGAAGCAGACCCAGAGACGTAGCCACATATTGGTGAACTCCCTTATCAAGTTCTTGTTGTCTTTGTATTTTTCTTATTTATGTTAACTTCTCTTATTTGTAGCATGGTTATTGATGGATAAAATCTTTAATCATCCATGAGCATCTTGTTAATGTCAATTTGTTAATAATTCCTTCCATTTTTGGATAAAGTATTTTGGTATCAGATCTTTTGGTTGTTTTGGAAGGTTTAACGAGTGTAGGATTGGATGCTCACAAGATCCAAATATTGGAAAGAAGATGGATCATTGGTTGAATTCAGTCCTGAGATAGAATAATTTTTGAGGAAAAAAACAATGGCCTCAGATGGAGAAACTTCTCCATGAACCAAGAAGCTCAAAGATGCATTTTTCTCCATGTCAGAAATGGTCAAAGTGTTATATGATGATTTCTTGGAGAGAAAGAAACCAATTTTGGGAGAAATTTTAATAAAGGGAAAGGAGAATCTTCAAAGCCTCCTCCTACACCATCTTCTCCTTCTTCTTCAAGTTCTACTTCAAATTCTAGTTCTCATTCTACACCATCTACCATACAAAAACAAACACATAAGCATAAGTCTAATATGCCTTTGTTAAAACTTGATGTTAATTTTGAGTTTCCTTTGTATGATGGAGAACTAAATGAGAAAAAGTTAGATAATTGGATAAGACAAATTGAAGTGTACTGCAGGATACAAAAAATCATAGATGAGGAGACTATGATCCAACTTACTAGTCTCAAGATGGGAGGAATCACCCTTGTGTGGTGGGAAAGCAGGACAAAACATGATCTTAAAAAGTTTGGTAAGATTCTCTCTTCATGGTTTGATTTTACATCCTCTTTACGAAAGAAATTTTTTCCTCTAGCTTACATGCAACAAGCTATTATGTCATGGCAGAATTTTAGATAGTTAAAAGGACAAATTGTTCAAAGTTATACACATGAGTTTCAAAAAAGATATTTATTATTGGGAATACCATTGGATACTCAAGAGACATTGCTTAAGTATATAGGTGGTTTGCATAGTTATTTGTGACATACCATTCTTATGTTTAATTCAACTAGTTTAGATGAGATGTGTGTGCAAGCGACTCATATTGAATCTAGAGGCAATAATGTAAATGTTGACTTTGTAAAACCATTTAAACCTATTGAAGGAAAATTCAAAGGCAAGGGTAAAGAGAAGTTCAAAGGGAAGAAAACTAATACAGTGAAGAAGGATAAACCTACATGCACTCATTGTAATAAATAAGGCCATAGTGAGGATCGTTGTTGGATCCTTCACCCATATTGAAACCAACAAATTTCAAGAATAAAGGGAAGCCAAAGACAGCTGCAACAACTCAAACAGATTTGGGGTCTGATTCAGGAGATGAGACCAAGGTCACAGTCACGAGAATCAAAGGTAAAAATTATGAAGCTAGTACAAGTTCTTCAATTCAGTCTTTAAAAGTTGATAATGAAGTTTATGAGGTCAAACAAACAAAACTTTTTCATATAAGAGTAATTTCCAAACATACAAAAATTGATACTCTATTTGACGATGGCTCACAAGTAAATTTGATATCAGAGACAATTGTTAAAAAGTTGGGATTAATCACTAAGCCTTATAAGAAACCATATCCTTTAAGATGGATTCATAATGATAATCAATTGCAAGTGGATATACAATGTGTCCTAAAGTTTGATATCAGTTCACAGTTTATATATGAGGTTGAGTTGGATGTGGTTCCAATAGATATATGTGGTATTGTACTTGGGAGTCCATACTTGTATGATAGAAATGCAATATTCTATCTTGAAGACAATAAGTATCAATTAACTAAAGATGGAAAATAATATATTGTAAGAGCTCATCAAAATAAATCGAATCTATCACTAATCAACTCAAGGAAAATGAAGAGAATTGTAAATGTCAGTAAGAGATATTTACTAATGGTTGTAAAAGCTAAAGACACTGCCGGAATTGATACTTTCAAAGATTGTGATACAAAATTGAAAGATGATTTAGTTAGAATTGTTTATGAATATGATAAGATATTTCAAGTCTTGAAAGGATTACCTCCAAAGAGACAAGTTGAACATGAGATACAGTTGCAACAGGGTGTTCCTATTCCTAACATTGGAATGTATAGGTTATCAGTTTTGGAAAATGCAGAGATAAAGAAACAGATACAAGAGCTTGTTGAACAAGGGGACATCAGACCAAGTGCTTCTCTATGTGGGTCACCTATCATCTTGGTTCCAAAGAAATATGGCACATGGCACATGTGCATGGATTTTCAAGCCTTGAACAAGATCACGGTAAAAGATCATTACCCTTTGCCTCACATTGATGATTTATTAGATCAATTGAAACATGTGGTTTATTTTACTAAGTTAGACTTAAGAAGTGGTTACCATCAGATCAGGGTTGTTGAACAGGATATATGGAAAAATTATTTTAAAACAAAAAATGGATTATTTGAATGGTTAGTGATGCCATTTGGGCTTACTAATGCACCTGCTACTTTTATGCAGGTTATGAATGATGTATTCATGCCATTCATTGATGACTTTGTAATAGTCTACTTAGATGATATTCTTATTTTCAGTAGGACCAGGCAAGAGCATGTCCAACATGTTAGGCAGATACTCTTAGTGTTGCAAAGAGAGAAACATTTTGTAAAGTTGTCAAAATGTGAATTTGTCAAAACATCTCTTGTATATTTGGGTTACATTGTAGGGGGTGGAGATATTAAGATTGATCCATCTAAATTTGAGGTCATTGTAAATTGGCCAAAGCCTACAAATGTAACTGAAGTAAGAAGCTTCATGGGGGCAACATAGTATTGGAGGAATTTTACTGCAAACTTCTCTCTAATTGCAACACATTTACATGCATTGACAAGTGTGAAAAGAGGATTCCAGTGGGGAGGAAGCCAACAAAAGGCTTTCGATACTTTGAAATTAAAGATTAGTACAATTCCTATTCCAGCATTGCCAGATCTCCAATAGTCTTTTGAAATTGAAATTGATGCAAGTGATTATGCCATGGGGGCAGTGCAGATGCAGCGCCGAAATCCCATATTCTATCATTCTGAGACCTTCACTACAACAATAATTAACTATCCAACCTATGATAAAGAATGGTATGCACTAGTACAAAGTGTTAAAAAGTGGAAACATTACTTAATGGGAAAAGAAACAATAATACATATTGATCATCAACCATTAAAATATCTACAATCACAAACTAAGATACAACAATCAAGGCATTTTAGATGGATGGGGTTTTTACAGAAATTTCATTTGGTCATCAGATATAAAAAGGGCATTCATAATAAAGTTGTTGATATGTTATCTAGGCCTCCTAGTACAATTGTTACAATCCTTAAGCACAATTCAAGTACTCATGAAAGTTACATTGAACAATATGTTGAGGACAAAGATTTTAAGGAAGTCTATGCAACTTTAAGTCATGGTAAAAGAGCAGAAGAATTGAATTATCATATTAAAGACAAACTTTTGTATCATTTGGGACAATTATGTATTCTAGAAAGTGAAAGAGTCCATGTAATCAGGGAGGCACACACTTCTCTTATAGAAGGACATTTTGGTGTAGACAAAACAATTGCTCAGTTACAAATATTTTGTTATTGGCCTCGAATGCATGAAAATGTGTCTAAGTATGTAAAAGGATGTACTTTGTGTGCAATAAGAAAAATAAGTAACAAAAAGCTAGGATTGTACACTCCACTTCCTATTCCTTCTAGACCATGGGAAAGTGTATCTATGGATTTTGTGGGGGGATTTCCTATGTTTAGAAAAGGTCATGATTACTTGTATGTAGTTGTGGATAGGTTCATCAAGATGTGTGTTCTAATTCCTTGTAAAAAGAAAGTCACAGTTGAACCAAAAACTCAAATTTTCTTTGAAAATGTATGGGTTCATTTTGGGTTACCTACTTCTATTGTATCTGATCGAGACTCCAGGTTCATGGGGAAATTTTGGTCAAGATTGTGGGAACTTATGGACACCAGGATAAAGAAGAGCACAACATTTCATCCATAGGTGGACGGGAAGACAGAGGTGGTGAAAAGGACAATAGTGCATCTACTTCGGGCATATTGCAACACACATCCTAAGATTTGGGATGAACATTTGTGTTATGTACAACATGCATACAATCGAGACAAGCATTCTTCTACTCAGACATATTCATTTGAAACATGTTTGGGGTACTTGCCAAAATATCCTTTGGATTTTGTCTCTTAGAAATACATTGCAGTAGAAGGACACAATGATTTGGACAGGGCTACAAATTTCATTGAACGAGTCCAGTTGATTCATCAGGCAGTACAAGAACAATTGGAGAAAAGCTAATCTAAGTACAAGGTGAGGAATGA
>SNQJ01S0069486.1:0-12436 GCA_010110895.2 Picea sitchensis
TCTTTACTACAACACTAAGTTGCTTTTGGAATTGAGCATATATAGTGCGTGGTTATCTTTGAAATAAAAGACTTCCCTGGGTTGATAATTTATGTATCACTTGGTTGTTTGAATCAATTAAGCAATTATAGTGACCAACACCCTCCAAATAGACTTCACCCAGATTGGGTTGAGGAATAACAAAAGGATACGAGATTTTAATCTCAGGTTCAATAAGACCTTGAGTAGAATCCCAGAAGACAAAAGACCAAATGACCCAGTCATTCTCGGTTGTTATAAGAATGGAATGCCCCCGAATGTAAAATATGCCAACAGAACATCCCAAATGGATACTTTGGAGGAAGCAATGACTAAGGTCACTGAGATGGAATAAATTATAATTGAAACGAGCGTTGACCCCAACATTATAATGGGAAGAGTACAAAGGCAGATGGGAGGATTGAATATTGATAATCAAGGAGCTTCTAGCTTGAAAAAGAATGAATAATTTAAACCTTGGGAGGCTCAGATTCAAATGGCGGGAGGAGGATTTTTTAAAGGAATCATACCTGACGTAAAAGTTGATCCTGTGGTGGCGTAGGAAACAAAGCAAAGAATTGAGATTGTATAGATGAATAGAACCATCAAACATATGTAGAAGGAAATAACCAGGCTGAGAAGGGGAGATAATTACACACCAAACCCAAGAATTATGATTCCCGAATAGAGGACCCTTCCCCCTGAAAACAAAGTTAGGTTCAAGAATATTGACGACCCAAAGAGACCAAGGGTTCCCAGACAACCTACTCCAAACACAACTATTTTGGATGATGTCTATGACGAGCAATTGATCGAGGAAGAAGGTTTTTATTTACCTAATGAAAGCTTTGAGACAATGCATATGGATGGATGCGAGACATCCATGTATATATGTGGAGAGGGAGACAATGATCCTAACTCGCAAGAAAATGTCTTCCAAACAAGAGGGTTTGTAAATAGACCAAAGAATAAAGGCGGCTCCGACCAAGAAAAAAAAAAGAAAATGAAAAAGTGTCAAATTAGAAGGTGACAGCTAGAACCACAAGGAAACACATGGGGTCAAGCTCAACTCAAATGACGTATAACATCGTGGAGGACTTAAGTAAGTTGAGGATAACTTTGCCTTTTATGGAAGTGATAAAGATTCCCCAACAGAGGCAGAAAATATTGAAGTTGTTGGACGATCCATCAGAAAGAACTAAAGTTGTTGTTACCACTCTAAAACAGAACCAAAGCCCATCGACTGCTAAGATGAGAGGTAAAATTCCTCCCTTCTACATTTCAATTGAAAACCATGATGTTGCATTACATAATTTTGGAAAACCATGATCTTGCATTTCAATATTGGAACAGACAAATCCTCGAAATATGTCAATTTGGGAGTTGATTGCACCCCCGAAGAGGTTGATCAGTATGTTTGCTTATTCAAAGAATATGTTTATGTATTCTCTTGGACCTATGACGATTTTAAGGCCTATGATAAAACAATATTCCAACGTATCATTCCTTTGATGGAAGAAGGCAAACCGGTGAAACAAAAAATAAGAATGATGAATCCCAAGTTGAAACCTCTGGTAAGAATTGAGTTGGAGAAGTTGAAGAAGGTAGGGATAATCTATCCCATTAGACATTCAGATTGGCTTTCAAATCCATTGATTGTCATGAAGAAGATCGGGGAAATCCGAATGTGTGTTGACTTCAGAGATCTTAACAAGGTGAGCATAAAAGATAATTTTCCATTGCCCAACATGGAGTTTCTGCTACAACAAGTTACTGGATTGGAATGCATGTCTATGTTGGATGGCTTCTATAGATATAATCAGGTTTTATTAGCTGAGGAAGATATAACAAAGACAACATTTATCACACCATGGGAAACATATGCATATGCTAGAATTCCCTTCGGTTTGAAGAATGTTGGAGCCATGTTCCAAAGGGCCATGGATCATGCATTTAGTGGATTGATAGGAAAGTTTATGGAAGACTATCAACATGAATTGACAGTGAATTCAAACAAAAGGGAGGATCACATCCATCATTTAATAAAATACTTTGAAAGATGTGGATTATACGAAGTTTCTCTGAACCCAAAGAAATGCTTGTTCGTTGTGACTCAAGGCAACTTGTTGGCCCAGATTGTATGAAAAGAAGGGATTTACATAGATCCATAAAGATTTAAATAAATTAATGAACTCAACCCCCTGACATCCAAGAAGGGATTCCAATCATTATTCAGGAAAATTAATTTTGTTCGAAGATTTGTCCCTGATTACGCAAGCATCGTAAAACCTATCAATTTGTTGTTGAAAAAGGAATTGAGGTTCGAGTGGACAAAAGATACTCAAGAAGAATTTAACAATATCAAAGGGGCCATCACCACCGCTCCCATCCTCATTAGTCCAAACTTTTAGAGGGATTTTATTATCTATTCGTTTTCTACAGAGGCAGTCGTTGCGTTCGTCCTCACTCAAAAAAACAAAAATGAAGAATAAATTCTAATAAGTTTTATGAGAAAGACCCTACATGATTATGAGTTGAGATATTCAGAACTCAAGAAATAGGCTCTGGCTCTTGTAAAATTTCTGGCACACTTTCAAACGTATATATTAAACTCCCATGTTATAGCTTGTGTTCCCTCATCACCAGTCAAGATGCTTCTAAATCAACAATTGAGAGAAGGGAAATGGGCTAACTGGTTGGTGAAAATTCAAGAGTATGATATTGGAATTAAACCTTTGAAGGAAATAAAAGGACAAGGTTTATGCAAGCTTATTGTGAATGGGGACTCGGTCGATGGAATGGTTTCAATCTCAGTGGGGGAATCATTAGTTGATTCATAATGGTACAAAAATATCATATTCTATTTAAGGTCTGGGAAATTCCCTGTTACAATGAATCCCAAGGAGCAAAGGACACTCTAGATGAAGGTGAACCAATACATGGTGATTGCTGACATAATTTTTAGAAGAGATTTTGATGGCATATTGCTGAGATGCTTCGATGAGAATCAAGCTCAAGCAATGATCAAATAATTCCATGAGGGAATATGCGGTGGACACTTTTCACCTACTGCAACTGCCCACAAAATCATCAGAGTAGGATTTTACCAACCATCAATATTCAGGGATTCGTATTCCGTAATAAGGACATGTTTGTCATGTCAAAAGTTTTTAGGAAAAATGAATAAAGTTGTGATGCCTCTACAGGCGATTGTGGTGGAACAACCATTTTCCCAGTGGGGATTTGATGTCATTGGGCCAATTAATCCAAAATATATCAAGAGGCATATGTACATTCTGATAGCTACCGATTATTTCATGAAATGGCCAGAAGTAGTGGCGCTAAAGAAGGCTGACGCCGAAGAATTAATTAGATTCCTCAAGGACAACATTTTGTCGAGGTTTGGTGTCCCTAATAAATTTATCACAGACAATGGTTCGATCTTCATTGGGTCAAAGTTCACGGAGTTTTATGGACAATATAGGAACATCATGGGTCAATCATCGAATTATTATCCACAAGGAAATGGCCTTGCTGAATCCACGAACAAAACAATTGTGCAGATATTGAAGAAAATTGTCGATAACAATTAGAGAAATTGACATCTGAAGCTGACATAAGCATTACGGGCAAGCAGGACAACCCCAAAGGATAGCACCGAGATGTCTTCGTATCTATTTTTTTATGGGAAAGAGGGAAAATGCTGATGAACCTTGAGCTTAATGCATTTATCTCTGTGGTTAATACTGGTGATACATAAGACACTTCACCTATCCAGAAAAGGATCAATCAATTGTTGAAGTTGGAAGAGGAACGAATCAAGGCCCTGAATCGAAATTCTTAGAGGTAGGAGAGCATCAAGAGATATTTTTATCAAAGAACAACTATGAAGAAATTTTAGAAGGGAGAACTGGTATTGCTTTGGAACAAAGCCAAGGAGAATCCATCCATGCATACACAGTTCTAAGCACTATGGATCGAACCCTATGTCATTGAAAAGATATTGGGCTTCAACTCATATATGCTCCAAGACATGAAAGGAAAAAGTTTAATACTTCCTGTGAACGAGAAACATCTGAAAGGTTTCTTCTCCTAACACTTTTTCATTCTCATTGTACATAATTTTATTTTTAGTTTATATATTCTTGATTTGACTCCATATCCCAATGGGTGGAAGCACTTGGTCACGAGAGATTCTTGATTCTTGACAACCCACATGGGGTCATCATCCCATAGTTGGAGCCTGTTGTTGAGGTCATTTCCCGCTTTTTAAATTTCCCTCCCCTTTTCTATTTTCTTGAATTCTTTTCTCCCTTTTTTTTCCCTCTTCTATACTTACCCTTTTTTTCCCTTTTTCTTTTTTCCCTTCTACTATCCCTTTCTAGTTCTACACTTAGTCACATTTTTCAGACTATGGGTTCCCAATTTGTCAGACTTACAATTTCTCATTTCCATCTATAACTTCACATCACGATTATGACCGACCACCATATTGTTCCATACTTAGCCGATTCTACTATCGCGGGTTCCCGGGTTGGCGGGATCGAACACTCATGCTCCCATGTTTCGTGATATACACATTGCACCAAAAAGGTTCCGCGATCTACATTTTGATCTCCAGACTCCTCAAACTTCCAAGTCTCATTCCTCCTACGATGAGTCTGTTCGACCACCGCGCCATTCTATACTTAGCCAATTTCACACCTTATACTGTCGCGGACTCGCGGGTTCACAAAAATCTCAAATCATATTTTTCTCCTGTCCATCCCAACCACCCTCGCGCCCTTCCCAATTCACATTTACTATGATTTTAATTCTAATAACTGACCATATAGGTTCAAAAGGATGGTCATTAATAAGCGAAAGGCTCGAGGAGATATCCTATTAAAACACATTAAAGCAGGATTTACGGAGGATTATATTATCCCCCTCCAACGTTCATTTTAAACATAATCTGAAGCAAGGGAACATTCTTGTCAACTTATGGAAGCAACTCGATAACAGTTATGTGGATATACATTGAATATTTTCGTGCGTGAAGATCAGATTTTTCAGTGGTCCAGAGCATATTCCTACTACTCATCCCCTTCTTCCCAGAAGGAAGTAATCTGGACATCTAGAATTGCACGCGCAAATTGTGTCCCAGAAGTCTTTGACTCTAAGGAGTTGGTCACTTTCAAGGGAAAATATTGTAGGGAGTTCTTAAAGAAGAATGACAATGGATTGTACCTCTTACCTGAATTCCTAGAGAACCCAACGACCGTTCTCGAGGACATCACGAGATTGCAGCTTGGCTCATTTAAAAATCCTTTCCGGGAAATTGCATGGATTTTCACGAGGATAACAAGACAATAAACTACATCAAGCATATCCCAGATGATTCTCTACATTCTATATTTTACGGTCAAAGAACAAGCCATATTCGATTGGGGTAATTTGATTTCCATTGAAATATGTTAGACCTCGACCAAGTTTTGAGGAAACGTTGGTCGTGTTTGACCATTTTTGGGACTTCGACAGGTTGGTCGAAGATGGAGCACCAGGAAAAGCAGAGATTGTAGGATCTTGCCTATTTTGTGGGATTTTTGGGATTGTAGGGTTTATGTAATGGGTATGGGACATCGGGCCATGGGTCTTACCCATGTTAAGGCCATTTTTTAATGTATAAATAAGTAGTTAGGAGATGTAAGTAGAGGGTGGTAATTGGATTAGAGAGGTCATTGGCTTATTGCATGAGTAGTTAGCTTTGTGCACACACGTGTTGAGGCTTGCAGAGCTAAGTGAAAGCATTTTTGTAAGTGCTTGGTGCAGACAGACTATGTACGACTTTGTGCTTTGATCCAATTCGGGGAAGGAGGATCTAGCGAGGTGCGCACATATCTCCCGTCCTTTGCGGAGTTGGCTCTGTGGCTTGGTGCATGTAAGAAGATTGGAAGAGACTAATAAAGAAGAAGAAGAGTTGGTGGACGTAGCCCGACACTGGGGTGAACCACGTATATCCTGTGTTGATGTGCTTGTGCAATGTTGTTCATGATTTTTACGTATTTATTTGCTTAGTGCATTGTTCTTGATGTATGATAGGTAGATCCATTGATGCTTAGTGCTTGATATATGAATAAATGCTAGATATGCTCTGATGTTATGTGCTAAATGCTTAGATGTGTTTAATGTTGATTACTATTGTGCTGATCTACAATTAGGGTTAATCTGCGATGTGAATAAGAATCGTAACTTAATGCATAATTTTGGCTAAGTGCTCTATTAAGGCATGTAATCACAGATCTGTGTCCCAGCTAGGTTGTAGACACTTGAGTCCTGCAACCCCCCCTGCATGTACCTTGGGTGAGACTTCATTTGCTTCGCAGGTGTTGCCGAAAGGGCCGGTAGTTAGGGTTTTGTTGGTGCGTTTTTGAAGCGTTGAACCCTGGGGCTTCCCATGTGCCAACAAATGGTTCCTTTGCTGAGACCTAAAACTATGATTGTTGGGAATTGAAGAAAAGAAAAATATCTGTGCATAGATCTGTTGTTGTAGTGCACAGTATTCTACTTGACTTGCGAAGCTCTGTGCTAAAAGAGAAGTATGATTTGAAGAAAAGAGGTAAGATCTTAAAGCTTTGTGCTCTGGTAAAGTTAAGATAAGTGGAATTTTTTGCTTCGAAAGTATGGATCTAGGTATGGTTGACATATTTTGTCCTAGTATGAAAACTAGGGCACAACTAGAAGAAATAAGATTTGATTTGAATAAATTTGATAGAGATAGTGAAAGATATGTTATTCATATGCATAGAAAGAATTTTTGGACTAACAAGTGGATGCAGGACCCTAGAAAGAATTTTTACAGATTGCAGGTCCATCACTGTGATCCTAGTGCGCAGTACAAAAAAGGTTGGGGATCGTTTAAAAGAAAGAGAGGATTGACACTATGTTATAGATGTAGACTCCCAAAATAATTGATAAGGAATGCCTTGGTGTAGGTCCTACTTGTATTTTTTGTAAATCTATGGGTCATGAGGTTTTGGAGTTCCCTAGAATGATTGCTAAAGTTGAAAAGATGAACATGAGACAAGAAAACCATGAAGAAGGTCAAGAAAATAAGGATACGTTAGAAAACCAGAAAGAATCATAATCTATGTTATTACAGCTGAAAGAAACACTGAATGATCACAAAGACATCAGTCTACCAGAGATCTTAAAAGATAAGAAGTGCATAGAAACAAGAATAGGAGACCTCGACATATACTGTGTATTATATGAGGAAACACATGTGAATATTATGCCAGAAAGTACTTGGGAAATTTTGGGAAAACCTGCTATGATTCCTTCATTGGGAAGGACAAGATTGTTTAAAGGAAAGATGATAACCCTATGTGGAAGAGTTACTAATGTACCTATGATTTCCCATGGAAAATCGACTGAAGAATAATTTGAAGTCATTAAGTTTGTTGAGAACAATGCTTCTTTTGCACTTTTGTTAGGAAAGATCTGGATTGAGAAAGATCAAATCCGAAGAAAAGAAGAGGAGGCATCCACATAACAGAAAAATCAAGAATTAAGGGACTTCATGACTAGGAAAATAGAGTGACTAATACAAGAACAAGAGGATAAGTCGAAGAAAATGACGGCCCGAGACTTAGATGTCGAAGTTGAAAGAGCAGAGGAAGGCTTGAAAAACTTGTCCATGCAGGAGAGAAGAGCACCTACCCCGAAAATAGTAAGAAAAGAAGTATTACACTCGAACCCTTTGAAAGACCCTCAGTAGTGCGTAGTTACTATGCTAAGAGAAAATAAGAATGAGAATGAAAAGAGGAATCCAGAGACTTAGATCACAGGAAAGAAGGCCAGAAAGCTTAGTAAGAAGAAAGAAAAACTAGAAAAACTGCAGGAAGTTCTAGAGAAGACTTCACAGAAGACATGCTTGCAAAACTTGAACATCGTCAGAATAGAAAAACAATGCAGAATGACACTTCACCACAGAGAAGCTACATGACCGTTGGAGGCATCCCGACCATTAGAATGATGCTCCAGAACGACTAGAAATGCAGTTATTACCGGAAAGACCGCCATTGGACCGTTGATACCGCGCCATAACGAATGGAATCGTATTGATTGAGGCATTCCTGCTCGTTGGAGGAATCCGTTACAACATTGCTTATTTAACTCGTCAGACGCTGCGTTGGAACCAATTTTTACCACTTGTGATTATTCGAGCTAAATGAGAACCTGTTGTATCGTGTTATGCTTTCTAGACCTCACCATCCACCTGATTGCCTTGTTTGTTCACCTACCTGAGTTCTTTGATTATGAGTGTGCATGTCGGGCGACCTTAGTGCAGTAGAGAAATCTATAGAAGAGATATTGATCGACCTTATGGCTGAGAAATTCATGTCTGCAAGTATACAAGCATCATCGACGGGCAGATTGCAAGCATCCACCTTGACATGACGTCGATCTGTGCCATCCTGAACCATGACGGAGAAAAGAAGCAAGCACCGTGACGATATGGAAAACGCGAAGAAGATCTCGTCGGTCTTGCCTGACTACATCCCGCCTTCGGATGGTGCAATTAGTTGTGACAACATCCCACGCGACTTTGAGTACACGCTAATTACTGCGTACCTCCCGAAGGGGATATGTGCAGTCAGACCGCAGTTGGGACTGATCCCAACTCTCAAGATAAGTGATTTCAACCTCGGCGATAGGAAGAATTATGTGATGCTCGCACCGCATGGGTACCTGACGAAGACGAATGGGAAGAAGCCCAATATAGTCCCCCAGTCATGGATCAAGAAGATCACAAGATCAACGATCTTGAATGTAATGAAGATCCCCCACTTCAGTAGACATCAGGAGGTTAACGCATGCATTAAAATCCTCTTGTCGTGCTACCATGGAGGGTACCTTTGGTTTGATAGGCGCATCACTGTGGATCCGACATTGATCCACCTGATCACCAGATTGAGCATGCAAGGACCATACCATCACCATTTCTACCCAGGAAAGACATCAAATCACTCCTTGGCTCAACACATCAAGGAGGTGTATGGTGGTGTGGAGAAAGGGAAGCGAGGCTACAAGGTAACCTCCATCCATGATGGCGCAGTGCACCTAGCTTGTCAACTAATAGCGAGAAAGCTTGTCAGAAAGAACCGTCCTATGCAAGTAACATGATTCATAGTCAACCTTGCAGGGAAGTGCATCGAAGGAATGAAGATGAACTGGGCGAGTTACCTCGCCAATGAATTGGAGAAGGACTGTCGCTAAGCGCAGGACCAAGGCTATGAATTTCACTTTAGATGGTTATTGATTCTCATTGCATTTATCGCTTGGGAGATGCCAGAGGGAGTGACATTCCCAGAAGTCGAGCCATCAGATCTATTGGTCGCAAGGTTCACCACCTTGTGGTATATGAGCGACATGGAGAAGCAGTGGCTATCAAATGCGGTGTTCCATGCTTACTACCTACAACTCAAGCACGTTATTGAATCATTCCCCCGAATGACCCCGAACACCTTGCATACATACAGGTCGCTAGTGAAGTTTTGCGCAGATCGATACTTCATTTACTTCACTGTGCACAAGGACAAAAGTAAGGAAGAGCTTCAGTCTTACTATAAATTGACTGATGAAGATATGGAGGAGATAACCAAGGAATGGCCAGCTGAATTCCTTGTACCAATGGAAGATACAGATCTCTCTGACCCCAACATCATCAGAAGCCCTTTGGTCACCTGGACCGAGTATGACAGACCAAGCAACATAAAGAAAAAGAAGAAAAAGGAGGAAGCGCAGGACATAGACAATGAGGAAAAGAACAATGCATCGGAGGAAACTACATCTGACTCACCTACAGGAGGAGGAGGCGATGAAGTAAACCAAGAGGAGGAAGGGGAAGAATACAAGCAAGAAGAAGGTGAAGTGACACTGATGAAGGATCCCCTTACATAGGCCGTGACATCAAAGAAAATGAAGAGTTCTCCGTAGAAACCCTCAGTGCGGAAGAAACCTCGAGCCAATAAGCCTCAGTCACAGAATGTGCTCATAGTGGATGATCACCATCTCATCATCATAGTTGTAGAAGATGCCTCAGAGGATATTCTGCAGAGACATGAAGCGAAGCAAGAAACACTGTATGACAGGATTGAGAAAGAACTGAAAGACATCCAACAAGCTATCCAGTTGAGCTACGCAGTGTCTACTGAGCCATCTTCAACAGAGAGTGTAGAATTGGGAGATGAGCCTACCCGATTACGCAGATTAGCATATGCAACAGAGACTCGACTTCGTCGAGTCCAAGAAGAAAAGGAGCAGGCCACAGAGACCTTGAAGCAAGAAAAAGAGGATGCCTTAGAGCAACTTCAAGTTGCGCAACAAGAGAAAGATGACCTTCGGGCGAAGTTTAAAGATGACAAAGAGAAAATCTAGAAAGAGAATGACCAGCTTCTTGTAGAGAAGACTGCGGTCAAAGAGGCAGTGACTAGAGCACTTCGCTCTGTGTCGGGCTTGGCACAAATGGAAGAAGAGATAATTGAGAGCCAAGTGAGGAAGGTCACTGAGGCTATTCAATAGCTCCAAGCAAGAGTAACAGAGCTAGAAATTCAAGCAGTCCCGAGCACTCCGCAAGAAGTGAGAGATCAGAGGGAAGAAACTTCCAGGAGCGGAATAGAAAGAATTAGGGTGTTGGCCTTAGAATGAAAGAAACTAAGTGACCGAAGTGTGCAGACCTATGAGCGCCTTGCAAAAGACCCATATCTGAGAAGATTGGAGGCACAACTCTAGGAGGCGAAGCAACAGGCGTCAACTATGCAAGCACAACTGAAGATGCTTACGACCATTGAGAATATGAAAAGGTCGTAGGAGAAACGCGCAGTTTAGCAGTAGGTCATTGCCATCCAGAGCAGAGTTATGGAGGTGACATAACGACTCCAACCAGTGCAGGATGAAGCCTGCACACTTTTTGAAGAGATCGAGGGACAAGGCGCAAAGTTGGAACAGGTGGTCACAACAGTAGAAAAATGCCTGGAAGGGCCTGTCACTAAGCAAGTAATTCAGGACTTCGCCGAGTAGGAGGCTTTGGCGAAGCAGCAAGTTGAGGCAGCTCGAGTTAAGCTTGAGGCCTTCGAAGCATTGTTGCCCAGATCAGAGTGACTCGGGACGAGTCACAAGTGAGTGTTGGGGTCCTGTTAGCCCTCGACCAAGTTTTGAGGAAACGTTGGTCGTGTTTGACCATTTTTTGGACTTCGACAGGCTGGTCGAAGATAGAGCGCTAGGAGAAGCTGAGATCACGGGATCTTGCCCATTTTGTGGGCTTTTTGGGATTTTAGGGTTTATGTAACGGGTATGGGATGTCGTCCCATAGGTCTTACCCATGTTTAGGCCCTTTTTTAATGTATAAATAAGTAGCTAGGCGATGTAAGTAGAGGGTGGTAATTAGATTAGAGAGATCATTGTCTTAGTGCATGAGTAGTTGGCTTTGTGAAAAAACATGTTGAGGCTTCTAGAGCTAAGTGAAAGCATTTTTTTAAGTGCTTGGTGCAGACAGACTGTGTACGGCGTTGTGCTTTGATCCAATTCGAGGAAGGAGGATCTGGAAAGGTGTGCGCAGATCTCCTGTCCTTTGCGGAGTTGGCTATGTGGCTTGGTGCATGTAAGAAGATTGGAAGAGACTAATAAAGAAGAAGAAGAATTGGTGGACGTAGCGCCACACTGGGGTGAACCACGTATATCCTGTGTTGATGTGCTTGTGCAATGTTGTTCATGATGTTTATGTATTTATTTGCTTAGTGCACTGTTCTTGATGTATGATAGGTAGATCTATTGATGCTTAGTGCTTGATATATGAATAAATGCTAGATCTGATTCGATGCTATGTTCTAAATGCTTAGATGTGTTTAATGTTGATTATTACTGTGCTGATCTACAATTAGGGTTAATCTACGATGTGAATAAGAATCATAACTTAATGCATATTGTTGGATAAGTGCTATGTTAAGGCATATAATCACAGATCTGTGTCCTAGCTAGGTTGTAGACACTTGAGTCTTGCAACCCCCCTGCCTCTACCTCGGGTGAGACTTCATTTGCTTCGCAGGTGTTGTCGAAAGGGCTGGTAGTTAGGGTTTTTTTGGTGCATTGTTGAAGCGTTGAACCCTGGGTTTGCCCATGTGCCAACACAATCTCTTCCCAATTACCACAATACAGGAAGGAGAATAAATTCTTTATGTCATCTTATTTGGTTATCATGATAACACATTGCTGCCAGTTACCGAGATTATCTATGTGTAAGAAGGTAAACTGCGAATTCGACCCAGTAACCTTTTGGTATCAAACATTATGGAGGCACAAGGCCTCCCAACATTTTTATGAATTTTTTAATGATTTTGTCTCAGTTTTTAAAGATTTTGTGTTTGGAAAGGACACT
>SNQJ01S0069486.1:12454-24025 GCA_010110895.2 Picea sitchensis
TATATCCCATCAAACATTCATACTGTCTTTCAAATCCAATGATTTTCAGGAAGAAGACCAGGGAAATCCGAATGTGTGTTGACTTTAGAGATCTTAACAAGGAGAGCATAAAAGATAATTTTCCATTGCCCAACATGGAGTTTCTGCTATAGAAAGTTACTGGATCGAACTGCATGTCTATGTTTGATGGTTTCTCTGGATATAATCGAGTTTTAGTAGCTGAGGAAGATAGAGAAAAGACAACATTTATCACACCATGGGAAACATATGCATATACTAGAATGCCCTCTAGTTTGAAGAATGACAAAGCCACGTTCCAAAGGGCCATGGATCATGCATTCAATGGATTTATAGGAAATTTTATGGAGGACTATCAAGATGACTTGACAGTGCATTCAAACAAAAGGAAGGATCACATCCATCATTTAAGAAAAGTCTTTGAAAGATGTATATTATACGACGTTTCTAAGAACCCAAAGAAATGCTTGTTCGCTGTGACTCAAGGCAAGTTGTTGGGCCACAATGTTTGCAAGGAAGGGATTTACATAGATATGGAAAGAGTTAAAGAAATTAATGAACTCAACCCCCCGACATCCAAGAAGGGAGTCTAGTCATTCTTGGAGAAAATTAATTTTGTTCGAAGATTTTTCCCTGATTATGCAAGCATCGTAAAACCTATCAATTTGTTGTTGAAAAAGGAGTAGATGTTTGAGTCGACAACAGATACTTAGGAAGCATTCAACAATATCAAAGGGGCCATCAGCACTACTCTCGTCCTCATTAGTTCAGACTTTCAAAGGGATTTTATTATCTATTTGTTTGCTATAGAGGTAGTTGTTGCATCCGTCCTCACTCAAAAAAATAACAACGTAGAAGAACTCTTGATAAGTTTTATGAGAAAAACCCTACACGATTATGAGTTGAGATATTCATAACTCAAGAAACATGATTTGGCTCTTGTAAAAGTTATGGCACACTTTCAGACATATATATTAAACTCCCATGTTATAGCTTACGTTCCCTCGTCACCAGTCAAGATGCTTCTAAATCAACAATTGAGAGAAGGGAAATGGACTAACTGGTTAGCGAAAATTAAAGAGTATTATATCGAGATTAAACCTTTGAAGGCAATAAAAGGACAAGGTTTATGCAATCTTATTCTGATTGGGGACTCAGTCGATGGAATGATTTCAATCTCATTCAGGGAACCATTAGTTGATTTAGAATGGTACAAAAATATCATATTCTATTTAAGGTCCGGGCAATTCTATGTTACAATGAATCCCAAGGAGTGAAGGACACTCAAGATGAAGGCGAACCAATAGATACTGATTGCTCACATACTTTTTAGAAGAAATTTTGATGGCATATTGCTGAGATGCGTCGATGAGAATCAAGCTCAAGGACTGATCAAAGAATTCCATGAGGGAATATGCGGTGGAAAATTTGCACCTACTGCAACTGCCCACAAAATAATCAGAGAAGGATTTTATTGGCTGTCAATATTTAGGGATTCATATGCCACAATAAGGAGATGTTTGTCATTTCAATAGTTTTTAGGAAAAATGAAGAAAGCTGCAATGCCTCTGCAATCGATTGTGGTGGAACAACCATTTTCCTAGTGGGGACTTGATGTCCTTGGTCCGATTAATTTGAAATATAGCAAGGGGCATATGTACATTCTGATAGCTACCGAATATTTCACAAAATGGCCAGAAGTGGTGGAACTAAAGAAGGCTGATGCCAAAGAATTAATTAGGTTCCTCAAGGACAACATTTTGTCGAGGTTTGGTGTCCCTGATAAATTTATCACAGACAATGGTTCGATCTTCATTGGGTCAAATTTCACGGATTTTTGCGGACAATATGGGATCATCATGGGTCAATCATCGAATTATTATCCATAAGGAAATGTCCTTGTTGAATTCACAAACAAAACACTTGTGTAGATATTGAAGAAAATTGTTGATAGTAATCAGAGGAATTGGCATATGAAGTTGACAGAAGCATTATGGGCAAGCAAGACAACCCCGAAGGATAACATCGGGATGTCTCCATATCTATTGGTTTATGGGAAAGAGGATTTTTTTTTTATTAACCTCGAGATTAATGCATTGATCTCCGTGGTTAATACCGAGGATATAGAAGACACTTCACTTATCCATAAAAAGGATCAATCAACTGCTGAAGTTGGAAGAGGAACAAAGCAAGGCCCTAAATTGAACTTCTCAGAGGCAGTAGAGCGTAAAGAGATATTTTGATCAAAGCACAACTATGAACAACTTTCAGAAGGGAGAAATAGTACTGCTTTGGAACAAAGCCAAGGAGAAGCCATCCATGCATACAAAGTTTGAAGCACTCTAGATCAGACCCTGTTTCGTCAAAAAGATATTGGGATTCAACTCATATATTCTCGAAGACATGAAAGGAAAAAGGTTAATTTTGCATGTCAATGAGAAACATCTGAAAGGTTTCTTCTCCTAGCACTTTTTAATTCTCATTGTACATCATTTTATTTGTAGTTTGTGTATTCTTGATCTGACTCCATATCCCAATGGGAGGAAGCACCTGGTCACGAGATATTTTGGATTCTTAACAACCCACAAGGGGTCATCATCCCACAGTTGGAGCCTATTGTTGAGGAAATTTCCTGCTTCCAAAATTTCCCTCCCCTTTTCTATTTTCCAGAACTCTTTTCTCCCTTTCTTTTCCCTCTTCCATACTTACCTATTTTTTCCTTCTTTTTTTTCCCTCCTACTATCCCTTTCTAGTTCTACACTTAGTCGCATTTTTCAGACCGCGAGTTCCTGGGTTGGCGGACTTATGGTTTCTCATATCCATCTATAACTTCACATCACGAGTCTGATCGACCGCCGTGATGTTCCATACTTAGCCGATTCTACGATCGCAGGTTACTAGGTTGGCGGGATTGAACTCTCATGCTCCCATGTTCCATGATATACACATTGCACCAAAAAGGTTCAACGATCTACATTTTGATTCCTAGACTCCCCGAACTTCCATGTCTCATTCCACCTACGATGAGTCCATCTGACCGCCGTGCCATTCTATACTTAGCCAATTTCACACCTTATACTGTCGTGGACTCATGGTTTCATGGGTTCCCGGGTTCAGAAAAATATCAAATCATTTTTTTCTCCCGTCCGTCCCCACCACCCTCTCACCATTCCCAATGAACATTTACTATGATTTTAATGCTAATAACTTACCATAAAGGTTCAAAAGGATGGTTATTAATAAGCGAAAGGATCGAGGAGATCTTCTATTAAAACAAATTAAAGCATGATTTACGAAGGATTATATTATCCCTCTCCAACATTCATTTTTGAAGACTCCAACCAGTGCAGGATGAAGCCTGCACACTTTTTGAAGAGATCGAGGGACAAGGCACAAAGTTGGAACAGGTGGTCATAACAGTAGAAAAACGCCTGGAAGGGCCTGTCACTAAGCAAGTAATTCAGGAGTTCGTCGAGCAGGAGGCTTTGGCGAAGCAGCAAGTCGAGGCAGCTTGAGTTAAGCTCGAGGCCTTCGAAGCATTGTTGCCCAGATCAGAGTGACTTGACGAGTCACAAGTGAGTGTTGGGGTTCTGTTAGCCCTCGACCAAGTTTTGAGGAAACGTTGGTCGTGTTTGACCATTTTTTGGACTTCAACAGGCTGGTTGAAGATAGAGCGCTAGGCGAAGCTGAGATCACGGGATCTTGCCCATTTTGTGGGATTTTTGGGATTTTAGGGTTTATGTAACAGGTATGGGATGTCGTCCCATGGGTCTTACCCATGTTTAGGCCCTTTTTTAATGTATAAATAAGTAGCTAGGCGATGTAAGTAGAGGGTGGTAATTGGATTAGAGAGGTCATTGTCTTAATGCATGAGTAGTTGGCTTTGTGAAAAAACATGTTGAGGCTTCCAGAGCTAAGTGAAAGCATTTTTTTAAGTGCTTGGTGCAGATAGACTGTGTACAACGTTGTGCTTTGATCCAATTCGAGGAAGGAGGATCTGGAAAGGTGTGCGCGGATCTCCTGTCCTTTGCGGAGTTGGCTCTGTGGCTTGGTGCATGTAAGAAGATTGGAAGAGACTAATAAAGAAGAAGAAGAATTGGTGGACGTAGCGCCACACTGGGGTGAACCACGTATATCCTGTGTTGATGTGCTTGTGCAATGTTGTTCATGATGTTTATGTATTTATTTGCTTAGTGCACTGTTCTTGATGTATGATAGGTAGGTCTATTTATGCTTAGTGCTTGATATATGAATAAATGCTAGATCTGATTCGATGCTATGTTCTAAATGCTTAGATGTGTTTAATGTTCATTATTACTGTGCTGATCTACAATTAGGGTTAATCTACGATGTGAATAAGAATCATAACTTAATGCATATTGTTGGATAAGTGCTATGTTAAGGCATATAATCACATATCTGTGTCCCAGCTAGGTTGTAGACACTTGAGTCTTGCAACCCCCCCTGCCTCTACCTCGGGTGAGACTTCATTTGCTTCGCAGGTGTTGTCGAAAGGGCTGGTAGTTAGGGTTTTGTTGGTGCATTGTTGAAGCGTTGAACCCTGGGTTTGCCCATGTGCCAACACAATCTCTTCCCAATTACCACAATACAAGAAGGAGAATAAATTCTTTATGTCATCTTATTTGGTTTTCATGATAACACATTGCTGCCAGTTACCGAGATTATCTATGTGTAAGAAGGCAAACTGCGAATTCGACCCAGTAACCATTTGGTATCAAACATTATGGAGGCACAAGGCCTCCCAACATTTTTATGAATTTTTTAATGATTTTGTCTCAGTTTTTAAAGATTTTGTGTTTGGAAAGGACACTCCCCGGAGGTCTGACCAGGTGAGTAAGTTCCTGGATAGGAAGGGGACACTAGAAAAAATGGAGAATTATAACGTTATAATAATTTTTGGTTCCAAGGAAAATCCTTCCTTCCTTCTGTGTCACATATCTGAAAAAATATTTGTTGTTGAAATAGAAAGGCAATACAACTACTGGTTGCATTTTTTCCATAAAAAGAGAAAAAAACAATTCATACCTCTACCTTGGAAAGTTGGGGATTTCATATTCAAAAATATGAACAAGATTGATGAATTCGTGGGCCACTTCCACAGCCTCAATTTAAAATATGCTGAAAGAGTAAAAGGGTTCGACCCTAATGGTATTTTTTTAGAACATCTATTGGCTATTGGTTTCAACAATTCTTTCATTAATGCTATTCTGAATGAAGATGGAGATAATGTCTCAGGCAGTCCCTCTCGTGACACTGACGACCTAGAAACGATACTCAACACCAATGAGTCATACAAGCAGAGAGGAAAATTTATGGGTGAGAAAAGTGCCCAATCCCCGACAATCACTCCAAAGAGTACAACATCTCAGAGCAACACTCCAACGACCCACCAAATTAAGAAAGTAACCCATAGTTCTTCTAGCGGAGGAGGAGATAAGAACCCTCCAGGAAAAAATGAAAGTTCTCACAAACTTCCCTTGAGGAAGAAAAGAAAAAACATTGTGCAAGAAGAGGAGGGACCTCGAGGTGAAAGCAACATCCACAACCTCTCCCTCGAGGATATGGAACTTGAAATTAACATTGAAAAAGTGTTCCCCAATGTCGACCAGCTAGAGAACACTACTCACCAGAACCCTTAGATGGAAATAATTGAGAGCGAGACCTTTGACGAAGAAGAGTCTTTTGTATTTCAGAGCGATGTTTTTGACAACGAGTCCAAAAATTTGATTATTGAGAAAAGAGATGTAAAGAATAAAAAGGGGAAATMTCGMTCAGAGGTTAACCTACGAAACATGCGGCCTTCCCAAATTTCCCAAATTCACTGAGCAACTAGAGATGCTCTAGATAATTCTATTGGAGGCCTTGAAGCATAGAATTTCAGGTTAAAGAAGAGGATCAAAGAATTGGAGGAAACTTTAATGCCTCTTCCAGTACTTGCTAGTCCTTTAGCAATGATCAAGCCTACCACACCTGTAGAAAAATTACAAGGATCGGAAAGCCTTCTCACATCAACCTGGGGCTATGTGGAGAAAAATATTAATAAAATAATGGAATTAATTACCGAGGCTTGGGAGATGTCAAAGAGCATGGTCTCTTTTGGAACGAGAGCACACTCTTTTCATGAATATTCACATGCATATTTGAAAAACGATGAAGGTTTTTACCTCGATGCAGTTGTACCATTTGGTTTTAAAGTTACCAATATTTTTTACAGCCTCTTCCTTGCTTGCAAAAATGTTGTTGGTTTTATTATCTTTTATCCTTGAAGACATCAAAATAAGATTTAGGGAAAATTATGTAACTTTAGCATAAACTTTATATTAAGTATCTTTGTAACAAAGTTAACTTTTTGATAACGTTTTACTCAAATCATAACTTTTTTAAATTTTAGGGTGTTTATACTATGAAAAGTCACTTCTACAGATTTCGATACCTTTGTTGGGATTGTACTTGATTTGGAGAGGCAATGTTTTCTCATCATGGTAGATGGATTACATCCTTGTCCTTGTTCAAAAAAGTCGATTTATCGCCCCCGTTTTTATTTTGAATACATGTCAGGCTAAGGCAACAAGGATAATCGAAGATGTTAAAAATTTGTGTGTAAGAATTGACAAGAATGGAAAAGAAAAAGAGGTGGATCTTTTAGAGCTAACTTGGTTCTTGGAATGCCACTTAGCCTGTTCAGTATGACAAATTTTCCCAAAGGAAAAATTCCTCAACAATGGGAAGCACATGAACCTCAAAAATGCCCATTCAATATCTCACCCCACCAAGAAGTTTCTTAGATTTATAATTTGAATAGATAGCTTTGGATTGCTTCACCATGTAGTATCATAGCTCCCTTCCTTTGACAAAATTGTTGTGCACATTTTTCAGTGATAGTAGTATCAAATACTTTTCAATTTTATCTACATCACATCATTATAAATTATAGAATGTTTCTTTGAAATTTAGACAAAAGTAAACATGAAACAAAATGACGACTCACTAGACCCAAAAAATGTCATGGACCATGAAATCATTTTAGAGGAAAGCCTTGATAAGGCGTAATCCAATGAACTCCTCTCCTTCTTAGACAAACAACGTTGTATTGTCTTTTTGTGTTTAAGATCTACCCATCCACCTATTTAATAGATATTAAAAAAAATGAGAGAGACCGCTAATTGAAACCGATGTATATAAGAACACAATATTGAGCACACCACACTCTACACTTCGACGTGAAAAACATGAAGTAAGTGGTTTAGAATCACCATAGAAAAACCATATGACATCCATACCTACAAACCACATGATATGTGGCAAAAGATAAGTACATTTAGACAAAAACCAAACAATACATTCACACTTGCGAGCTACGCGATATGTGGCAAAGACAAATGATCCATTCACACTTTCCAACTACGCAATACAAGGCATATACATAAGTGTAATTCAAGAAACACTGAATAATGATGCATTGATATTTACAAGGAAAAGACATATCAATCCATTCACACTTGCCAACTATATGATGTGTAGCAAAGACACAAGTGTAATTGGACAAACATCCATTTTTATGAAGTATATGTATTCCACCTTTGTATACTCCATGTGTCATGGATTTCTCTTGTTTCTTACAATGTGTAGGCTAATGTCTATTTACAACTTATTATATGCTATATTTGCAATAACTTATTATACCATGTTTTATTGATTCAAGGTATTTGATAAAAGATGTGTTGTTTTCAATGTCCATTTACAACTTATTATATGCTATATTTGCAATAAGTTATTATGCCATGTTTTATTGATTCAAGATATTTGATAAAAAAAATATGTTATTTTCAATACCATGCCATGATATTAAGACTCTTATTAAAAATAAAAAGCTCAAAAAATTACCTATTAAAAACATCTCTTCCATCCTTTTTCCTAAACTTTTTTTTTCATTCATATTTCAATATTTATTATAATTTCTAAAAATTATATACAAGTATATTTAACTTTGCTTCCAAATTTTTCCACCAACAATAATAATACTATGTACAGAGGTCCCTTTCATTACTTCTGCATTCCCATACACCTGTTTAGAAGATATACTAGTATTTACATGACCGACATTCCCAAATCCCAAGGTCCCATATTTTGAACATCTCCTTATCTGAAGGGCTACGTTCGAAGATGGAGATTGAATTAATGAAATCGCATGTAACCTGTCAATAAAATATTCGCACTGCTGGAAATATTCGCACTGCTGGAAATATGTGGGTTTAAGACAAATTTGGTGTCGTTTCTTATTTCAGTTTGTTATTTTCATGCTTAACATCTCTCTTTTGTTATTTTCATGCTTAACATCTCTCTGGTTACTCTTTTAGCGAAAGAACATTTAAACTTTGAAGCTTGGAAAATATACCATCTGACTGAGGGTACTTAGTAAGCTTTGTTAAATGAAACGATCCCACAAAGTTACCCTCAAGTATCCTTTCAAGTGTTATAAAAATTTCTTATATCTGCAGTTTTGATAATAATACATAAATTGCTTTAAGCGGTTATCTTATTCCTGAAAAAATGTTATATACATGATTTATCTGTAATTTTGATAATACATAAATTGTTCTTATATTTTTCATTTTATTTTATGTGAAAAAGAACAAGTCAACCGACAGCTTTTACAATACGTTCTAAGTACATAATTTTTTTGTACATATCTCTTATGTACCAAAAATATCCACAATTTCACCCTGATATAAATTTGTTTTGATAAAAAGTTCAACAAAATATTGTTGTATAGTTGATTGAGAAACTCCATTATTGGATAAAAGCAAACATGTTGTATAGTTGATTGAGAAACTCCATTATTGGATAAAAGGAAACGCGTTGTATAGTTGATTGAGGTTCTCACTAGTTTGCTTGTGGTTTTCTTTAGATCTTGTGGTGAGCCATTTGAATATCTTGCATTATTGGTGGATTCTGGTATTCACATTTTGGAGAAATTTCAACATTATGAACTTGGCTATATAGGAAGGGGGAAATGATCAACCACGAAAGATTTCATCTGGATTGAGCGTGGAAAAACTGCTCTTAGGTGACATAGCCTGTTTTTTTTTCGAACAGGGTTGAATAGGACTAATCAGAAGTGGTATGGTCTAGAGATTATGAAGAAACGGTCGTCGATGTCGTGGTACTGGTTCTAATGAGAGGGGGTGATGCCATTCCCCACGTATACTCTGATTTATGTAGACAAAAAATTCGTGCCTTTGGCCCCGCAACTAGGCATAGCAGGTTTTTTTTTATGGATTCAGGTACTGCGTAGTGGGGGTACTAGTCGAAAGGTTCTAGGACTGGGTTGCCTTCCTTGGGGTTGAGGCGTGGAAGAACTTCATAAGTACATTCCAAGGGAAAAAACAAATAGCGTGTGGATAGCTAATCGAAAGTTGATTCAACATGCAAAGAATCTTACCATGGAAGGATGCAAGGATGGCAGAAAATGCATGGGCCATGCTAGGCATGGTAATGTCTGAGGGGACACTAGATGTAGCAACATTAGCGATGGAGATGGTGATGATCTCAAGGTCAAGCTTGTGAAGTGCGAGGAGGATGTTTTGCATAGTTGGGAGATCAGGTGTGAGGAAGAGGACTTGGTTTCCCACTGAAATGGCAAGGCGAAGGTTTGGAATGCTAAGTTCGAGGTAGAGTTCTAATATGTAAATGGGCATATGGCTGTAAAACCTGGTTAGGCATGCATACCTCGGATTTGAAATTTACCGATAAAATCTATATGACCTAGGTGATAGGGGGAGAGAATGTGGTATTCCCAGATATCCTGTCTTTGAGGGAAGTTAGGTTAGTTTTGGTCATGGGGGAAGTTAAGTCAAGAGTCATAGTTTTCAGGCACATGTTTATGGTAGCTCGTGTTATTTTTAGAGCTCATGTATTGCATGTAATGAAGCATTGAAATTAGCCTAGGGTGAGAGGAGAAGGTTCACTTGGCTGGCTTGGATGGATTCAGTCAAGGAAATGCATCTTTGTTGGTTATGATGATGGAGTTGAGGGATGTAGATTGTGGGAACCTACTACCCACAAATTGTCATTAGCGGAGATGTGTACATGGAACAATTGAGAGTTGTTTATGATCAGAAAGGGAGATTTGTTTGCAAATTCAAGAAGTCATTTGTAACATACCCACTACCTAAAATCAAAGTTTTTCGTTGAATTCTCAATAATGAGAATCCCCGAAGCTTGCAGCAGCAAAATGCCAATCCTCGATCCACAGGTCTTTCATGCACCTACCCGGCTTTCTGCTCATAACCGTGGTCTTTCCTGATGACAATTTTGGGGTTTTCGGGGTTTCGTCCTTTCTGATGTCGAGAGTTCCTATGCTCTCGATTCCCTGATCTCCGATGAGCTCTCTTCCGGCCTTAGCCCCTCCTGGCTATGCCCTCCGGTTCATATGACTGCTCTCATAAGACCGCAGCTTTATATCCTCCTATCGGGGTTTCGGACTTTCAAGTGCCAAAATCCACTTGTCCTCAGGATTCGCGATCCCTCGAATCCCGATGCGCTCTTTACGCACTAGCTCCCCTGGCTAGGCTCCTGGCCCATATGACCACTATCCCCGTGACCGCAGTCTTACCTCCTTCCGGGGTTTTGGGTTTCAAATTCCTGATGAGCTCTAATTTCCATTAGCCCTCTAGATTAGACTCTTGGTCCACGTGACCTCCTCTATATGACCGCAGTCATATTACCTATTGGGGCTTCGGGGTTTCCAATGCCAAGGTACAATCATCCTCCGGATTCACGATCCCTCGAATCCCGACTCCCTGCTATGCTGACAGCTAGCAACTCTTGCCCGCGTTTAGTTTAATCAACGACCGTGATCGTCTACTAGATCAACGGTCCCTGATCTCCCTCGGGGTTCGGGGTTTCAAACGTTGAAAAACATTTGCCTACGGGACTGTCGATCCCTCAAACCCCGGTTCTCCGCCATGTTGACAGCTGGCCCACACAATGGCGCTTCCTTCCTTGTCTGTTGTGCTAACAGCTAGCTCCCACTCATCGGGGTTTCGGACTTCGCGATTCCATCCTGCACAAACACTTTGTCACCAGGATCCCCGATATCCTGATGACCCAAACGCCGATCAACAACTTCCTATCGGGACTTTCCCCGATGGCGCCGATTGCTGCCACGCGTCCTCCTCTGATGGACAGTCCTGATTTCTCCGGGATTTCGAGACTTGTGATGTCCCAATTCTTTCGACCTCAGGAACTCCGATTTCTCGATGCCGAATATCCCGACTCTCTTCGGATTTCTGACACCTGTCTCCCCAAACTGACGGCTCGGATTTGTGTCGGGGTTTTCACTATGGACTTCCCCGATCCCTTGTCCACGGGAATGCCAATATCCCAATGACCCCGGGATTTTACCTACGCCTATGAGAGTTTAACTCCCACGCGACTTCTGACAGATCCGATGACTGTCGGGTATTTGGACCCAGATCCGACGATCCAGATCTCTTCTTCTGCGCACACTCCAGAGACTAAACTCCGGGC
>SNQJ01S0069486.1:24075-38936 GCA_010110895.2 Picea sitchensis
CTCTTCTTCTGTGCACACTCCAGAGACTAAACTCCGGGCATCTTCTCCCGATCCAACGGCTGACGGGTATCTGCTCAAGATATGACGGCTCAGATTTGTCCCACCACGCGCACTCTTCCACTACTTCGTGGATGTGGAAAGAGAAACGGTCCAAATGTTCTCATGGACCTTGGGATCTACGATCCCGATTTCCTCGCTGTTCACAAAGATAGAGGGAAAAAGGGTCAAGGTATGTAATGCCCTTGTTACTCTCATCAATCTAACAGTCACGAATGACTATGGGACATCCGACGAGATCTCATTCGTCGATTTGTTTCTTATCCCTACGCTGCTACCTCGGAACCTTAAGAGGGTCATTCCTCCTCATACAGGGTTATTAAGACTTGCCCATTCAAGTCCTTTTTCCAGGTTCTTGGAAAACCTTTCCGAGGAGGGAATCTCTGCAAGAGATCTATTCCAGGGATTTCCTAGAGACGGATAAGGGGAAACAACTTCCCGAGAACGGGTTGGAAGCCTAACTTAGTTCAATCTAGGCATAATTAGATTTATTTATCAACGTAAGTCGTGCATAGTTTCCTCTATGATAAGCATATATCAATTCATTCATATCAAACACTGCGCAGACATTCTTACACTGAAATCGTTCACAATTTCACAGTTCTATGAGCATATATATATATATCAGTATATAAATTTCAAGATGCAATATGTAAGATACTTATCAGAAATACCACCAGAAGTGGTTGCAACTACTGAGAGGGGTGCTCGTTTCCACCCAACCATAGGCGTAGCAACGCCCAGCGGATTTACCACTAGCCACCCCCGAGCTGAGACCACGATGCTTCTAAGACTGCATCTCTCTGTCTGCCAGTGACCAGGAGCGAAGGTTGCAATCCTTCCTCTCTGCTATCACTCACTCTACGTAATGCCAGAGTTCCCCTCGCGTCTGCCCTTCGCAATCGCTTCTGCCCCACGCGTTATCCTCTTGCGAGGTTGCGTGTGGCACGATTACCCTCGCACTGATCAGGCTTGATGGCTCTATGGATAGGCGGTTCACCTCCCCATCCCTCATTAAGCCATCAACCTGCCAGCCTGCAAGGCATTAAATTCAGGGCCAGCGAGCCGCTTTTTGGTTCTCCGGGCCAGTGGAGTCCAAATACGGTATTCATTCTCGGTGGAAGTTAGCACCACCTTTCCAGGTGCCTTCCACTGCCATCGTGGTCTCTTTTTCTGCACATCCCCTCTTAACAGTCCTGCAATATAAATTCATAATATTATTTACATTCATCGACCTTCTTCATAAGGTCCATTCACATCATACATTCACATTTTCATCATGCTTTAGCATGGTAATTCCTGTATTAGGATTAATTACAAATTTGGGGGAAACATGGTGTTACATCATTGTATGGACTGGAGCACGAGCATGAAATGATACAAGATGTTGATTCCTTCATGGTGAGCCAAATTTTACAAGAAGTGAGTATAACCATTGTGTTTATGCTATATATGTTATCTTGGTGATATATGTTATGCTTGTAGCAAACACACGCATAGCTAAGATCAACAGGTTGGCTCATTTGATTAGGGTGTTTGATATGAAGGATCTAGGAGTAGCTAAAACAAATCTTGGGCATGGAAATACACAAAGACATGAAAGATGGTAATCTTTGGTTGTCACAACAAGAGTATGTGGAGAAGATACTAAAAAAAATCATTATGAATAATGTGAAACTGGTAAATATCCATTTGGCTTTCCATTGTAAGCTTTATTTAGGTTTATGTCCTAATTAATGAAGAATACAAGGGTAATATGTCTAGTGTATCGTATGCTCGCAGGAAGGTTGATGTTTGCAATGAGAATTTTCAAGTATTTCAGATGTAGTTGGTGTTGTCAGTGGACACATAACAAAACCAGGTAAATGGCATGGAAATGAGTGCTTTAGTATCTCAGAAGCATGCGTATCACCTGTAGTGGTTGCAACGATTTAGTTTGTAGTTATGTTGACTCAATGTAGGTGGAGTAGTCCATACTGGAGAAAATTGTGCAGACATGTTCATGCAACTAGTGTTGTTAGAGAAGTTGTGATGGTGTTTGGCTTCTCTTGGCTTGTAGGAAGATGGTGTTTGATTCATTGGGAAAGGTATGAGGAAATTGTTATCAAGGTGGAGATTATTGGGTTGTGGCAACACATACCCGTCAGTTACATTCGTAGTTGGTTCCTCAAGCGCTTGGTCTTCCATGTGCCTGAAAAATGCTTGAGGAATTGTTGTTTAAAAGTAGAAGCCCGTGAAGTGCTTCTATGAGAATTGTAATACATTTTCTCCATTGGCTAAGCAATAAAGATCTCATTTCCCCCATCTCTATTGTTGCATGTGTTATTGTATTATTCTCTTTGTATCTATGTTCATTAATACTATGTTTGCAAGCCAGGTCTACAATATTTATGACATTTTACTATGGTTGAAGATGTTTGACTATGGTGGACCATGGTCGATTATGGATAACAATGTATGGTTATGTTTGACCATGGTCGATTATGGATAACAATGTATGGTTATGTTTGACCATGGTTTACTTTGATTAACTTTTGTTGGTCGTGGTTGATTATGTTTGACTATGATTGACTTTGATCAACCATGACTTACTTTGGTTGAATTTGGTTGACCATGTTGAAATATTATTTTCCATTGTCGACTATGTTTAATTTTGGTCGACTTTGCATGAATATGTTTGAGTATGGTTGAATATGTTCGATTATGGTTGATTCAAATAATTATGGTTGACGACAATCATCATGGACTATGTTTGAAGAGGGTTGAACTTATTCAAATAATTATGGTTGACTACGATTAGCCATGGTGGACTATGTTTGAAGAGGGTTGAACATGGTTGATTATAGTTGATCATGGTTGACCATGTTTGATTTTGGTGAACTTTGCATGAATATGTTTGACTTTGGTTTAATATGTTCGAGTATAGTTGATTCAAATAATTATGGTTGGTGGACTATGTTTGAAGAGGGTTGAACATGGTTGATTATAGTTGACATTTAGTTGATCATGGTYGACCATGTTTGATTTTGGTCAACTTTCCATGAATATGTTTGAATTTGGTTGAATATGTTCGAGTACGATTGACTCAAATAATTATGGTTGATTACAATTAAACATGTTGGACTATGTTCGAAGAGGGTTGATTGTGGTTGATGATGGCTGATTATAGTTAACATTCAGTTGATCATGGTTGAACCTGTTTGACTATCGTTGACCATGGTTGATTTTGATTGACTATGGTTGATAATGCTTGACCATGGTTCACTATGGTTCATCATGTTTGACCATGGTAGACTAGTTCTCCATGTTTGATCATGGTCAACCATACTCAACCATGTTTCACCACATTATGTAAGGAGTTTGATATATCGATATATGATGGTTCACATAGTCAACCATGGTTCACCAGGTTTGACTATTGTTGATTTTGATAAATGGTTCTCCATAATTAAACATGGTTGTTGATAAATGGGCATCCTAAGGAAAATAATAAAAAAAAAGTTATAAATTTTCAAAAGAAGAAAAAGAAAAAGACTTATTTTAATTGTATTTTCAACTTATCTCCTTATATGTTTACTCAAATTTCAACTATAGGCATTTGTCAGATGCAGAGTTAAATTCCATATCCAACGAGTACCCACTCTACATTGTTATGATAGACTCACAATGAGATACAATGTAAATACATGAAAAAACATGTTTCTCTTCAAGAAAAATGTGTTTTTTCATGTATTTCTAGTGTATCTCACTGTGGGTTTATCAAAAGTATGCAGAGTGGGACTCATTGGAATAAACATTTAACCCCTGCATCCAAGGAGTGCCTAAGAAACATTTTTTTTCCATATATTTTCATTGTATCTCACTGTGTTTATCAAAAGGATGTGGAGTGGGTACTCGTAGGATACAAAATTTAACTCTGCATCCAATGAATGCTTACACTTGAAATTTGAGTAAAATTATAAGGAGATAAGTTGAAAATATGACTAAAAAAGTAGTTTTCTTTATTTTCCTATAAACATATTTACCTTTATGGTTGACATCATCATCTTGAATTGTAATACCCTAGGTTTTTTAGCCCCGTATTAAATAATGTATTTTTTTAATCTATGAAAGGCCAGAGTGCCCAAAAAATTAAAAGATGTCAATGTGCCTAGGAAATGTAATGTTTTGATCATTATTAATAATAAATACATCACTGGATGTTAGACGGACAAGGACAAGAGTTATAGGGGGCTATGATCCAGAAGAGAGGCATGCCGAGCATAAGCATAATTTTCACAAGATCTTCTACCGGATGCCAGACATGGCAGAAAAATTGTATGCAAATTATGAAGAGAGAGTGGCAAAACAAGAGAAGAAGAAGAAATCTAAAGGAGAGGATAATGCTTCAGTGAACCATGTAATTGGAGGAGATCCTCCTAAGACTCCATCACCATATTCAAGTTCAAAATCTTATTCCTCTTCCTCTCATTCTCATCATTCTTCGCATTCTCGTTATTCTAGGTTTCATCCAAGTACTTCTAAAAAGCCATTGTTGAAACTAGATGCGAAATTTAATTTTCCCCTGTTTAATGGAGAAGCTAATGCAGATAAGCTTAATAATTGGATTAGACAGATCGAATTTTACCACAGTGTACAACAGATCAAAGAGGAAAAGGAAAAGATCTAGTTGGATTCTCTTCGGCTGGAAGGAACAACCCTTGTATGGTGGGAGAGAAAAATTCAGAAAGGTAGCAAACATAATGATAAACTCCTTTCTTCATGGTCTGAATTTACATCTACGTTGAAAAATAAATTTTATCAATTGGGTTATGTTCAAAAAGACATGATGGAATGGAAAAATTTAAGACAGGGTAAAGGTCAGAGTGTTCAGAGTTTCATAGAGGAATTTAAGAAACAAGAAATTGCATTAAATATTCCTTAAGATTCTCATGAAAATTTGATGAAGTATAGTGGTTCACTTATGTTGAGGTCATTTCTTGCTTCCAAAATTTCCCTCCCCTTTTCTATTTTCCCGAATTCTTTTCTCCCTTTGTTTTCCCAATTCTATACTTACCCGTTTTTTCCCTTTTTCTTTTTTCCCTCCTACTATCCCTTTCTAGTTCTACACTTAGTCACATTTTTCAGACCACGGGTTCCCGGGTTGGCGGACTTACGGTTTCTCATCTCCATATATAACTTCACATCATGAGCCTGACTGACCGCCGTGTTGTTCCATAATTAGTTGTTTCTACGATTGTGGGTTCCTGGGTTGGTGGGATCTAAATCTCATGCTCCCATGTTATGTGAAATACACATTGCACCAAAAAGGTTCCATGATCTACATTTTGATCCCCAGACTCCTTGAACTTCCAAGTCTCATTCCACCTAGGATGAGTCCATCTGACCGCCACACCATTCTATACTTAGACAATTCGTACCTTATACCATCGTGGACTCGCGGGTTCCCGGGTTTAAAAAAATATCAAATCATATTTTTCTCTTTTCCGTCCCCGACACCCTCACACCCTTACCAATGCACATTTACTATGCTTTTAATGCTAATAAATTACCATACAGGTTTGAAATGATGGTCATTAATAACCGAAAGTCTCGAGGAGGTCTCCTATTAAAACACATTAAAGCAGGATCTACAGAGGATTATATTATCCCCCTCCAATGTTTATTTTAAACATAATCTGGAGCAAGGGAACGTTCTGGTCAAATTATGGAAGCAACTCGACAACAGTTCTGTGGGGACACATTGAATATTTTTGGGGGCGAAGACCAGATTTTTTAGTGGTCCAGAGCATATTCCTACTACTCATCCCCTTCTGCCCAGAAGGAAGTAATATGGATGTTTGGAATTGCGCGCGCAAGTTGTATCCTAGAAGTCTTTGACTGTAAGGACCTGGTCACCTGGTGCACCGAGAGATATATTCCAAGCCAACAGATTATTCAGTTGCATGACCATTCCCCTGTCTCTCTATCGCCTCAGGTATTCCGTAAGATGTTGAGACTTCTCGAACCAATGCTCACTTTCAAGGGCAAAGATTTCAGGGAGTTCTTAAAGAAGCATGACAATGGATTGGACCTCTTACCTGAATTCCTAGAGAACCCAACGGCCATACCCGAGGACATCACGAGATTGCAGGTTGACTCATTTAAAAATCCCTTCTGGGAAATTGCATGGATTTTCGCGAGAATAACAGGACAAGAAACTACAACCAACATCTCTCGGATGATTCTCTACATTCTATATTTTATGGTCAAAGAACAGGCCATCTTCGATTGGGGTAAGTTGATTTCCATTGAAATCTCTTCCCAATTATTGCAATATAAGAAGGAGAATAAATTCTTTATGTCATTTTATTTGGTTTTCGCGATAACGCATTGTTGTCAGTTCCCGAGATTATCTGTGCGTAAGAAGGTAAACTGCGAATTTGACCCAGTAACCTGGTATCAAGCATTATGGAGGCACAAGGCCTCCCAACATTTTTATGAAGTTTTTAATGATTTTGTCTCAGTTTTTAAAGATTTGCTGTTTGGAAAGGACACTCCTCGGATGTCTGACTAGGTGAGTAAGTTCTTAGATAGGAAGGGGACACTAGAACAAATGGAGAATTATAACGTTATAAGGATTTTTGGTTCCAAGGAAAATCATTCCTTTCTTCTGTGTCACATATCTGAAAAATGTTTGTTTCTGAAATAACAAGGAAGTACAACTATTGGTTTCATTTTTTCCATGAAAAGAGAAAAAACAATTCATACCTATTCCTTGGAAAGTTTGGGATTTCATATTTAGAAATATGAACAAGATTGATGAATTCGCGGGCCACTCCCACAACCTCAATTTAAAATATGCTAAAAGAGTAAAAGAGTTCGACCCTAATGGTAGTTTTGTAGAACATCTATTGGTTGTTGGTTTCAACAATTCTTTCATAAATGCTATTCTAAATGAAGATGGAGATAATGTCTCAGGCACTCCCGCTCGTGACACTAGCGACCTGGAAACGATACTACCACTATTTAGTCATACAAGTAGAGAGGAAAAGGTCTGGGTGAGAAAAGTGTCCAATCCTCGACTACTACTCCAAAGAGTACAACATCTTCGAGCAACACTCCAATGGCCCAACAAATTAAGAAAGTAACCCACAGTTCTTCTCGTGGAGGATGAGATAAGAACCCTCCATCGGGAAAAATTGAAAGTTCTGACAAACTTCCCTTAAGGAAGAAAAGAAAAAACATTGTGCAAGAAGAGGAGGGACCTCGAGGTGAAATCTACATACACGACATCTCCCTCCAAGATATGGAACTCGAAATTGACACTGAAAAAGTGTTCCCCAATGTTGACCAGCTAGAGAACACTGCTCACTAGAAACCTTAGATGGAAATAATTGAGAGCGAGACCTTCAATGAAGAAGTCTTTTGTATTTCAGAGTGTTGTTTTTGACAACGAGTCCAAACATTTTATTATTGAGAAAAGATATGTAAAGAATAAAAAGGGGAAATGTCGCTCAGATATTAACCTACGAAACATGCGGCCTTCCCAAATTTCCCAAATTCACCGAGCAAGTGGAGATTCTTTAGATAATTCTATTGGAGGCCTTGAAGTAGAGAATGTCAGGTTAAAGGAGCAAATCAAATAATTAGAGGAAAATTTAATGCCTCTTCCAGTAATTGCTAGTCCTTTAGCAATGATCAGGCTTGCCACACTTGCAACAAAATTAAAAGGATCGGAAAGCCTTCTCACATCAACCCAGGGCTATGTGGAGAATAATATTAATAAAATAATGGAATTAATTACCGAGGCTTGGGAGATGTCAAAGAGAATGGTCTCTTTTGGAACGCGAGCACATGCTTTTCATGAATATTTACAGGCATATTTGGAAAACAAGGAAGGTTTTTACCTCGATGCGGTTGTACCATTTGGCTTTAAAGTTTCCAATGTGAAAGAGTTGAGAAGAAGAGAGGAGGATATCCCTTCTCCGAACCGGGTAAAACAACTAAACACATGTTGGAAGGAAAAGGTTAAAAACCTGAATATTATTATCCAAGCATGCAACGAGGCCATAACCACAAGAGAAGAATTATTCAAAACACTAACTGAGATAGATCTAGCTAGGACAACCAATGAGGTCCAAGACCCCAAATTGATACTCAACTAGTTTTTGTTAACCAAGCAAGCATTTGACGAACAAGTTGAGATCTTTAAAGGGTTATCATTTGAAAAATTCCACAACATTCTTGAGTATAGTGAAGATGATGTGGAAAATTGGCTAGTCGATTATTTGATTAAAAATCAAGATATTGAAGAAGTATTGTGGAACATTTCTATTGATCTAAGGGACTTGAAAGGCGAGCTCTTCAATATAAAAATATGACATGAAATCAACGTGGCGCCAATGAGGAGCTACACCGAGAGGTGGTTTAAAAAGGCTGTCGACAAAATTACCGATGAAGGGAAAAGGATGATTGAGACGGTTCATGTAACCTACGATGAAAGCCATAAAAGGACATCATGGAGAAAGTGAAAAACCATGAGATACCATCATAGTAAGTTTATACTAATCACATCTTTCTGTCTTTATCAAGCTCTTCATCCAGTTGCTCCACCTCTTTAAATAGAAAGGTTTAACTGAAGACTGATATTTTCCTTTTTCTTCTTACAAGGTCTTGTTGTCTTCTGTCGCCCACTTTCTTCTTTCTATGAACTTCATTCTTATACATATTTTATTTATGGTCTGCGGGAGCAACCAATCCCAGTCATTATGACAAACACATTTTAATTCAGAGAATATGTATTGAACTATATATTTCTTAGAAATTCCAAGAGCTATTTTGGGAATAATATCGATTATACTTTGTAACACAATTTTTATGAATATAAAATATTTGAGGTTGATATATCATAATATTCATTTGATCTTCACATGTATCACTCTGTCAAAGTTTTCTTATGCATGAAGATCATTTTCTTTTAATTTTTTTATGTGATCAAAAATATTTAGCCCTACTATGATGGATGTGCGGAAATTCTATTTATTTGCTTCAAATGTATGAATGCATATGATTCCTGGTCCATTCTCAGGAACTTTCTTTTAAAAAGAAAATAAAAAAAAAACATTTTTAATTTTCTTTTATATTTTACTTTTCTTTGATGAACTTCTACAAAAGCCCCACATTTGAAAAATCTTGAACAGAGGAGTACCACCTCTATAAAAACGCGGGAGGATTTGTATCCTCGAGAGGTTGTCGTTTCGATCCTAATAGATTCAAGCGTCAACATTTTTGGTGACCATACTGGGGACATGAACTGAAAATTTGGAACCTGACCCAACATTTTTGAAAGAATATATGACTTTACCCCAGGGTAATCAACCCCATTTAGAAATTGGATCGAATAATCAACGAATCATTTTCCACCATTTGTATAATATGGTAATATCAACAACCCAGACTCGAGAGGATTTAGAAGGGTCCTGGTAGATCTAAGTCCAATAAGAAGAAAGATAAATCCTTCGAAGACAAAGGAAAGAAGAACAACAAGATCAAAGAAACCAAAGACTAGCTAGAGCAGCACAAGAACACGGTCAAGATTGAAGTTGGACGAATATAAGGGACCCATTACCAGAAGTAAAAGTAAGAAACTCTATGTCCTTAGAAGTGAAAAGTTTGATCCTGAAATCTCCTCAAAAATGGCAGCGAGAGATGAACAACGCCGAAACGAGCATCATGAGGAGAGACAAGGAGGCAAAAGAGATGTTGAAAGAAACCAAGGAATCCCAGGGTTTGGAAATAGAAGGAGTGTAAGAGATTCCCCTCTTAATCTCATAGGTAAACAACATGAGCTCCCAGTTTTCCCTAAGGGCACCTTAAAGGAATTTTTTGTAGATGGGACAATTGATGCAAAGAGGCATCTGCACTTATTTCTTGATGTTTATGACTTTTGCCGAGTCAAATATGATGATTCCATGGTGAGTTTGTTTCTGCAAACTTTATCAGAAATAGCTTAGGAATGGTATACAACATTTCCAAGTAGATCCATTCTCTCATTTAATGACCTAGAAGCTATGTTCCTAATTATGTTTGTCCCCCCAATTTCCTACCATACCCTCCTCACAGAATTCACCCAGATTGGGTTGAGGAATAATGAAAGGATACAAGATTTTAATATCAAGTCCAATAAGACCTTGATTAGAATCCCATAAGACAAAAGACTGAATGACCCAGTCATTCTCGGTTGTTATAATAATGCAATGCCCCCCTGAATGTAAAATATGCCATCGGGACATCCCAAATGGATACTTTGGAGGAATTAATGACTAAGGCCATTGAGATGGAAGAAATTATGATTGAAACGAGTGTCGACCCCAACATTATAATGGGAAGAGTACAAAAACAGATGTGAGGATTGAATATTGATAATCAAGGAGCTTCTAGCTTGAAAAAGAACTAAGAACTTAAACCTCGGGTGGCTTAGAATCAAATAGCGGGCGGAGGATTTTTTAAAGGAACCATACCTGACGTAAAAGTTGATCCTATGGTGGCGCATGAAAAAAAGAAAAGAATTGAGATAGCACAGATGAATAGAACCATCAAACATATGCAAAATGAAATAACCAGGCTAATAAGGGGAGATATTTACATACGAAACCCAAGAATTATGATTCTCGAACAAAGGAGGAACCCTCCCCTTGAAAACACAGTTAGGTTCGAGAATACTGACGACCCATAGAGACCAAGGGTTCTGAGACAACCTACTCCAAACACGACTATTTTGGATGATGTCTATGACAAGCAATTGATCGAGTAAGAATGTTATTATTTACCTGATGAAATCTTAGAGACAGTGCAGATGGACAGATGAGAGACATCCATGTATATATGTGGAGAGGGTGACAATGATCCTAAAAACATCGCCCAAACAATAGGGTTTGTAAATAGAACAATGTATAAAGGAGACTCCAACCAAGAAAAACAAAAAGAAAAAGAGAAGGAAAAAGAAAATGAAAAAGTGTCAAATGAAAAGGTGACAGTTGGAACCACAAGGAAACACATGGCGTCAAGCTCAAATCAAATGACGTATAATGTCATGGAGGACTTAAGTAAGTTGAGGATAACTTTACCTTTTATGGAAGTGGTAAAGATTCCTCAATAGAGGCATAACATATTGAAGTTGTTGGACGATCCATCAGAAATAACTGAAGCCGTTGTTACTACTCCAAAACAGAACCAGAGCCCGTCCACTGCTAAGCCGAGAGGTAAAATTCCACCCTTCTACATTTCAATTGAAAGCCATGATGTTGCATTACATAACTGTTTAGTTGATACTGGTACGAAAAATAATATAATGGCACTTGCGATCATGGAAGAGTTGGGCATGAGTTGCACTAAGTATTATGGAACTGGTGAGAGCATATATTCAATCAATTCTAGAAAAGTGTCAGCGTAGGAGGAAATCAAGGATTTTTATTCCTAGATTACAACATCTCCCCATATCATCATAGTTTTTAATATTATATTGGTAGACTTTCCTCCATCATATGGAGTTGTGTTGGGAAGAGATTGGACTTCCATGATTAATGGATATATAATGAACAACGATAGTTGTATGATGATACCAGGAAAGGAGGGAGAAATGATTAAAGTACCCCGTGAACCCATAAAACCTTTCTCCTTAAAGAAGAAGGATAATGAATTAATGGAAGATTACATAGACAATGAGATTGGAAACTATGCTATCTTGGATATGGTGCACAACGAAAGCCTAGAACGAGTTCAAGATTTGGAGGGCCCAGAATGTTTGTTTGAAGGCTATTGGAGAATGTCATTCGACGAAGCCTGTTCTAAGTCTGGGAATGAAGTTGGAATTTTTCTCATAAGCCTAGATAAGACAACGGATCCCAACACTGTAAGACTGGAGTTTCCATGCACAAACAATGAGCTAGAAAATGAATCTTTGATCCATGGGATGATCCTCGCACAAAGGATGAAAATAGAACATCTCATTGTGACTAGAGATTCATAGTTGGTCATCAATCAGGTTGCCCAAAAGTACAAAATAAAAAAGGAAAGACTTAAACTGTATTTCAAAAGAGTTAATGAACTAATGTAATCTTTCATCTCTTTCAATATCGCTTTCATTCCAAAGGAAAAGAATCACAAGGCCAATTAACTAGCCTTGGCGGCCTGATCATCAAACCCACATGATGTCCTAAGAAAAACGTCTTTCCAGGTAGAAAGAGCCTTTTGACCATCCTTGCCCAATAATGCCGAGTACTTACAAGTATTTGAGAATGATGAACAATTGGAGAATTTTTTGTTAAATGAAGACGATGAAGAAGACGATAGCTCGATTGTCATTCTGAAAGACTGCATACAAAATGAATCTTTGATTACAAAAGACGACCATGTCAATAATCTTCTTGAAGAAGTATCAGTTTGAAAGGTGCAAGAAACAAGAAAAGTCAATATTGGAATGAACCAGTCCTTGAAATATGTCAATTTGGGAGTTGATTTCACCCCCGAAGAGGTTGATAAATATGTTTCCTTATTCAAAGAATATATTGATGTATTAGCTTGGACCTATGATGATTTGAAGTCCTATGATAAAACAATATTCCAACATATCATTCTTTTGAGGGAAGAAGCCAAACCGATGAAACAAAAATAAGAATGATGAATATGAAGTTGAAACCTTTGGTAAGAATTGAGTTAGATAAGTTGAAGAAGGTAGGGATAATATATCCCATCAAACATTCATACTGGCTTTCAAATCCAATGATTTTCAGGAAGAAGACTAGGGAAATCCGAATGTGTGTTGACTTTAGAGATCTTAACAAGGAGAGCATAAAAGATAATTTTCCATTGCCCAACATAGAGTTTCTGCTATAGAAAGTTACTGGATCGACCTGCATGTCTATGTTGGATGGTTTCTCTGGATATAATCGGGTTTTAGTAGCTGAGGAAGATAGATAAAAGACAACATTTATCACACCATGGGAAACATATGCATATGCTAGAATGCCCTCCAGTTTGAAGAATGACAAAGCCACATTCCAAAGGGCCATGGATTATGCGTTCAACGGATTTATAGGAAAGTTTATGGAGGACTATAAAGATGACTTGATAGTGCATTCAAACAAAAGGAAGGATCACATCCATGATTTAAGAAAATTCTTTGAAAGATGTATATTATACGACGTTTCTAAGAACCCAAAGAAATGCTTGTTCACTGTGACTCAAGGCAAGTTGTTGGGCCACAATGTTTGCAAGGAAGGGATTTACATAGATATGGAAAGAGTTAAATAAATTAATGAACTCAACCCCCCAAAATCCAAGAAGGGAGTCCAGTCATTCTTCGGGAAATTAATTTTTTTCGAAGATTTGTCCCTGATTACACAAGCATCGTAAAACCTATCAATTTGTTGTTGAAAAAGGAGCAGAGGTTCGAGTCGACAATATATACTCAGGAAGAATTAAACAATATCAAATGGGCCATCAGCACCACTCTCGTCCTCATTAGTCTAGACTTTTAGAGGGATTTTATTATCTATTTGTTTGCTATAGAGGTAGTTGTTGCGTCTGTCCTCACTCAAAAAAATAACAACAGAGAAGAACTCTTGATAAGTTTTATGAGAAAAACCCTACACGATTATGAGTTGAGATATTCAGAATTCGAGAAACAGGATTTGGCTCTTCTAAAATTTACAACACACTTTCAGACGTATATATTAAACTCCCATGTTATAGCTTACGTTCCCTCGTCACCAGTCAAGATGCTTCTAAATCAACAATTGAGAGAAGGGAAATGGGCTAACTGGTTAGCAAAAATTAAAGAGTATTATATCAAGATTAAACCTTTGAAGGAAATAAAAGGACAAGGTTTATGCAAGCTTATTCTAATTGGGGACTGAGTTGATGGAATGATTTCAATCTCAGTCAGGGAACCATTAGTTGATTCAGAATGGTACAAAAATATCATATTCTATTTAAGGTTTGGGCAATTCCATGTTACAATGAATCCCAAGGAGTGAAGGACACTCAAGATGAAGGCGAACCAATACAAACTGTATGTTGGCATACTTTTTAGAAGAAATTTTGATGTCATATTGTTGAGATGCGTCGACAAGAATCAAGCTCAAGGACTGATCAAATAATTCCATGAGGGAATATGCGGTGGAAAATTTGCACCTACTGCAGCTGCCCACAAAATAATTAGAGAAGGATTTTATTGGCTATCAATCTTTAGGGATTCATATGCCGTAATAAGGAGATGTTTGTCATGTCAACATTTTTTAGGAAAAATGAAGAAATTTGTGATTCCTCTGCAATCGATTTTGGTGGAACAACCATTTTCCTAGTGGGGACTTGATTTCATTGGTCCAATTAATCTAAAATATAGCAAGGGGCATATGTAAATTCTAATAGCTACCTAATATTTCACGAAATGGCCATAAGCGGTGGCGCTAAAGAAGGTTGATGCTGAAGAATTAATTAGGTTCCTCAAGGACAACATTTTGTCGAGGTTTGGTGTCCCTGATAAATTTATCACAGACAATGGTTCGATCTTCATTGGGTCAAATTTCACAGAGTTTTGCAGACAATATGGGATCATCATGGGTCAATCATCGAATTATTATCCATAAGGAAATGTCCTTGTTGAATTCACAAACAAAACACTTGTGTAGATATTGAAGAAAATTGTTGATAGCTGAGACGAACAAAGTTCGCTCACACAAGGATTATCCAAAATATTTGGAATATAGTAACCAAATCCATATGGACAAATATATATGTAATAAGAATGAATAATAAGATAT
>SNQJ01S0069486.1:38946-52441 GCA_010110895.2 Picea sitchensis
TTTTTTTTTCCCTTGATTTCTCTACAGAATTTGCAGTAGACTTTATTTTTTATATTTTTTTTTCAACAAGTCATTTTTTAAATTGCCAAAGTCCAATTGTTAGTCAAAGATCAAATCAGAGAAACTCTGAAAAAATCTTTATGTATATTATGTGAAATAAATATATATATATTTTTTCTTCAATGGAATTTGATTTTTTATTTTTTTGTTTTTTATTGAATATGCAGCGGAATTATTAACTTTAAATGGCCAAAGGCTGAGTCTTGGTCAAAGACCTGAATTAGAGAAAAATTCTACTAATTGTATGTGGCTAAATCCAACGATTTTTTTGCCAAGGGCAACGAAATTGACCAAAAAGTCTATGGCCAAGGACTGATTTGTGGTCAAAGACCAGATATGTGGCTAAAAGCCTGATTTGATCAAAGATCAAGAACAATCAGAGAAACTCTGAATGAAGTATGGTTTGCCAAAAACTGGTTCAGACAAGGTCTGATAATGACACTGACCAAAGGCCGGGATCAGAAAAACGAAGCTCTGATACCAAATGAGACAAACAAAGTTCGCTCACACAAGGATTATCCAAAATATTTGGAATATAGTAACCAAATCCATATGGACAAATATATATGTAATAAGAATGAATAATAAGATATAGATGATCCTTACAATTGAGAATGAGGGCCTGCTTATATACCCACGCAGGGGTGCCCTTTACCAATAGTCATGTCCTTTGAGACATGACCTTTCATTATTAATAATTATTATTTATTAACTATTATTATGTTATGAATATCTATTTATGTATATTTTATGTTCATAACAATAGCAATCAGAGGAATTAGCATTTGAAGTTGACATAAGCATTATGGGCAAGCAGGACAACCCCGAAGGATAACATTGGGATGTCTCCGTATCTATTGGTTTATGGGAAAGAGGAAAAAATTTCGATTAACCTCAAGCTTAATGCATTGATCTCCATGGTTAATACCGAGGATATAGAAGACACTTCACTTATCCATAAAAAGGATCAATCAATTGCTGAAGATGGAAGAGGAACAAAGAAAGGCCCTAAATTGAACTTCTCAGAGGGAGTAGAGCGTCAAGAGATATTTTGATCAAAGCACAACTATGAACAACTTTCAGAAGAGAGAAATAGTATTGCTTTGGAACAAAGCCAAGGAGAAGCCATCCATCCATACAAAGTTTGAAGAACTCTAGATCAAACCCTATTTCGTCGAAAAGATATTGGGCTTCAACTCATATATGCTCCAAGACATGAAAGGAAAAAGGTTAATGTTGCATGTCAACAAGAAACATCTGAAAGGTTTCTTCTCCTAGCACTTTTTAATTCTCACTATACATCATTTTATTTGTAGTTTGTATATTCTTGATCTGACTCCACATCCCAATGGGCGGAAGCACCTGGTCATGAGAGATTTTGGATTCTTAACAACCCACAAGGGGTCATCATCCCACAGTTGGAGCCTGTTGTTGAGGAAATTTCCTGCTTCCAAAATTTCCCTCCCCTTTTCTATTTTCCAGAACTCTTTTCTCCCTTTCTTTTCCCTCTTCCATACTTACCTATTTTTTCCTTCTTCTTTTTTTCCCTCCTAGTATCCCTTTCTAGTTCTACACTTAGTCACATTTTTCAGACCGCGAGTTCCTAGGTTGGAGGACTTACGATTTCTCATATCCATCTATAACTTCACATCACGAGTCCGATCAACCGCTGTGATGTTCCATACTTTGCCGATTATACAATCGCGGGTTACTAGGTTGGCGGGATTGAAGTCTCATGCTCCCATGTTCCATGATATACACATTGCACCAAAAAGGTTCAACGATCTACATTTTGATTCCTAGACTCCCCGAACTTCCAAGTCTCATTCTGCCTACGATAAGTCCATCCGACTGCCGCACCATTATATACTTAGCCAATTTCACACCTTATACCGTCGCGGACTCGTGGGTTCATGGGTTCCCGGGTTCAGAAAAATATCAAATCATTTTTTTCTCCCATCCGTCCCCGCCACCCTCTCACCAATCCCAATGAACATTTACTATGATTTTAATGTGAATAACTTACCATAAAGGTTCAAAAGTATGGTTATTAATAAGTGAAAGGCTCGAGGAGATCTCCTATTAAAACACATTAAAGCAGGATTTACGGAGGATTATATTATCCCCCTCCAACATTCATTTTAAATATAATCTGGAGCAAGGGAACGTTCTGGTCAACTTATGGTATCAACTCAAAAATATTTCTGTGCAGATACATTGAATATTTTCGGGCACGAAGACCAAAGATTTCAATGGTCCATAGCATATTCCTACTACTCATCCCCTTCTTCCCAGAAGGAAGTAATCTGGACATCTAGAATTGAGCACGCAAGCTCTGTCTCAGAAGTCTTTGACTGTAAGGATCATGTCACCTGGTGCGCTGAGAGATATATTCCAAGCCAACAGATTATTCACTTGCGAGACCATTCCCTGTCTCTCTATCACCTCAGGTATTCCATAAGATGTTGAGACTTCCCGAATCAATGCTCACTTTCAAGGGCGAAGATTTTAGGGAGTTCTTAAAGAAGCATGACAATGGAGTGGACCTTTTACTTGAATTCCTATAGAACCCAACGACCGTCCCTGAGGACATCACGAGATTGCAGTTTGGCTCATTTAAAAATCCCTTCCGGGAAATTGCATGGATTTTCATGAGGATAACATGACAAGAAAATACAACCATCATCTCTCAGATGATTCTCTACATTATATATTTTAAGGTCAAATAACATGCCATCTTGGATTGGGGTAAGTTTATTTCCATTGAAATATCTTCCCAATTATCACAATACAAGAAGGAGAAGAAATTCTTTATGTCATCTTATTTGGTTTTCATGATAGCGCATTGCTATCAGTTCCCGAGATTATCTATGTGTAAGAAGGTAAACTGCGAATTCGATCCAATAACCTTCTGGTATTAAACATTATGGAGGCACAACGCCTCCCATCATTTTTATGAAGTTTTTAATGATTTTGTCTCAGGTTTTAAATATTTTTTGTTTGGAAAGGACACTCCCCGGATGTATGACCAGGTGAGTAAGTTCCTGGAAAGGAAGTGGACACTAGAACAAATAGAGAATTATAACATTATAAGGAATTTTGGTTCCAAGGAAAATCCTTCCTTCCTTTCAAGTCACATATCTGAAAAAATGTTTGTTGCTAAAATAACAAGGCAATACAACTACTGGTTTCATTTTTTCCATGAAAAGAGAAAAAAAGCAATTCATACCTCTGCCTTAGAGATTTAGGGATTTCATATTCAGAAATATGAACAATATTGATGAATTTGCGGGTCACTTCCACAACCTCAATTTAAAATATGTTGAAAGAATAAAAGGGTTCGAACCTAATGGTATTTTTGTAGAACATCTATTGGTTGTTGGTTTCAACAATTCTTTCATTAATTCTATTCTGAATGAATATGGCAATAATTTTGCAGGCACTCCCGCTCGTGACACCGGTGACCTGGAAATGATACTCAACACCAATGAGTCATAAAAGCAGAGAGGAAAAAGTTTAGGTGAGAAAAGTGCCCAATCCTCAAATGTCACTCCAAAGAGTACAACATCTCGGAGCAACGCTCCAATGACCCACCAAATTAAGAAAGTAACTCATAGTTCTTCTGGCGGAGGAGGAGATAAGAACCCTCCTTCAGGAAAAATCAAAATTTCTCACAAACTTCCCTTGAGGAAGAAAAGAAAAAACATTGTGCAAGAAGAGGAGGTACCTCGAGGTGAAAGCGACATACATGACCTCTCCCTCGAGGATATGGAACTCAAAATTGACATCGAAAAAGTGTTCCCCAATGTCGACCAACTAGAGAACACTGCTCACTAGAACCCTCATATGGAAATAATTGAGAGCGAGACCTTCAAGGAAGAAGAGTCTTTTGTATTTCAGAGCATTGTTTTTGGCAACGAGTCCAAAAATTTGATTATTGAGAAAAGAGATGTAAAGAATAAAAAGGGGAAATCTCACTCAGAGATTAACCTACTGAACTTGCGGCCTTCCCAAATTTCGCAAATTCACCGAGCAACTGGATATTCTCTAGATAATTCTATGGATGTCTTGAAGCAGAGAATGTCAGGTTAAAGGAGCGAATCAAAGAATTGGCGGAAACTTTAATGCATCTTCTAGTAATTGCTAGTCCTTTAGCAATGATCAAGCCTACCACACCTGCAACAAAATTAAAAGGATCAACAAGCCTTCTCACATCAGCCCAAGTCTATGTGGAGAAAAATATTAAGAAAATAATGGAATTAATTACCGAGGCTTAGGATATGTCAAAGAGCATGGTCTCTTTTGGAATGAGAGCACACACTTTTCATGAATATTTACAGGAAGATTTTAAAAATGAGGAAGGTTTTTATCTCGATGTGGTTGTACCATTTGGTTTTAACGTTACCAATATGACAAAGTTGAGAAGAAGAGAGGAGGATCTCCCTTCTCTGAACCAGATAGAACAACTAAACGCATACTGGAAGGAAAAGGTTAAAAACCTGAATATTATTGTCCAAGCATGCAACTAGGCCATAACCAGAAGAGAAGAATTATTCAAAAAGATGACTGAGATAGATCTAGCTGGGAGGACCAATGAGGTCCAATACCCTAAATTGATACTCAACTCATTGTTCTTAACCAAGCAAGCATTTGGCGAACAAGTTGATATCTTTAAAGGGTTATCATTTGAAAAATTCTACGACATTCTTGAGTATAGTGAAGATGACGTGGGAAACTGGCTAGTTGATTATTCGATTAAAAATCAAGATATTGAAGAAGCTTTGCATAATATTTCTATTGATATAAGGGACTTGGAAGGAGATCTCTTCAATATAAAAATCCATCACGAAATCAATGTGGCGTCAGTGAGGAGCTACATTGAGGAGTGGTTTAAAAAGGTTGTCGAAAAACTTACCTATGAAGGGAAAAGGACGATTGAGATGGTTCCTGTAACCATTGATGAAAGCCATAAATGGACATCAACGAGAAAGTGATTAACAATGAGATACCAATCATAGTATGTTCATACTGATCACATCTCTCTTTCTTTATCAAGCTCTTCATCCAATTACTCCACCTCTTTAGATATAAAGGTTTAACAGAAGACTGATATTTTCCTTTTTCTTCTTACAAGGTCATGTTGTCTTCCACCACCCACTTTCTTCTTTCTACGGACTTCATTCTTATACATATTTGTTTTATGGTCTGTGGGAGCCCCAATTCCATTCATTATGACAAACGGATTTTAATTTCAGAGAATATGTATTGAAATATATATTTTTTAGAAATTCCAAGAGAGCTATTTTGGGAATAATATCAATTGTACTTTGTAACCTAGTTTTTCTGAATATACAATATTTTAGGTTGATCTATCATAATCTTCATTTGAGTTGTTGATGTATCACTCTGTCGAAGTTCTCTTATGCATGCATATCATTTTCTTTTAATATTTTTATGTGATAAAAAATCTTTAGCCCTACTATGATGGATGTGAGGAAATTCTGTCTATTTGCTTCAAATGTATGAATGTATATGATTCCTCATCCATTATCAGGAACTTTATTTTAAAAAGAAAATAAAAACAAAAAAAAATTCAGTTTTCTTTTATATTTTACTTTCCTTTGACGGACTTCTATAAAAGTCCCACATTTAAAAAATCTCGAACAAAGGAGTACCACCTCTATAAAAACGCATGAGGATTTGTATCCTCATGAGGTTTTCGTTTTGGTCCTAACGGATTCAAGCGTCAACATTTTTGGTGACCATACTGGGGACATGAACTAAAATTTGGAACCTGGCCTAGCATTTTGAAAGAATATATGACTTTACCCCAGGGTAATCAACCCCATTTAGAAGTTGGATTGAATAATCAACGAATCATTTTGCACCAGTTGTATAATATGGTAATATCAAAAGCCCATACTCGAGAGGAGTTAGAAGGGTCCTGGAAGATCTTGGTCCAAGAAGAAGAAAGAGAAATCCTCCGAAGACAAAGGAGAGAAGAACGATAAGATATAATAAACCAAAGATTGGATAGAGAAACACAAGAACAAAGTCAAGATTGAACTTAGACGAATGCAAGGGACCCATTACCAGAAGTAAAAGTAAGAAAATATTTGTCCTTAGAAGTGAAAAGTCTGATCCTAAAACCTCCTAATAAATGGTAGCGAGAGACGAACAACCCCAAAATGAGCACCATGAGGAGGGACAAGGATGCGAAAGAGATGTTGCACGAAACCAAGGAATCCCAGGTTTTGGAAATAGAAGGAGGGTAAGAGATTCCGCTCTTAATCTCATAGGTGAACAACATGAGCTCCCATTTCTCCCTAATGGAACCTTAAAGGAATTTTCTGGAGATGGGACAATCGATGCAAAGAGGCATCTGCACTTATTTCTTGACATTTGTGACTTTCACGAAGTCGAATATGATGGTGTCATGGCGAGGTTGTTTCTACAAACTTGATCAGAAAGAGATTATGAATGGTATACAACATTTCCCAGTAGATCCATTTGCTTGTTTAACAACCTCAAAGCTATGTTCTTAACTATGTTTTCCCCCCCAATTTCCAACCATACCCTCCAAACAGACTTCACCCAGATTAGGTTGAGGAATAACAAAAGGATAAGAGATTTTAATCTCAGGTTCAATAAGACCTTGAGTAGAATCCTAGAAGACAAAAGACCAAATGACCCATTCATTCTCGGTTTTTATAAGAATGCAATGCCCACGAATGTAAAATATGCCATCAGAACATCCCAAATGGATACTTTGGAGGAAGCAATCACTGAGGTCACTAAGATGGAATATATTATAATTGAAACGGGTGTTGACCCCAACATTATAATGGGAAGAGTACAAAGGAAGATGGGAGGATTGAATATTGATAATCAAGGAGCTTCTAGCTTGAAAAAGAATGAATAATTTAAACCTCGGGAGGCTCAGATTCAAATGGCGGGAGGAAATTTTTTTAAAGGAACCATACATGACGTAAAAGTTGATCCTGTGGTGGTGCAGGAAACAAAGCAAAGAATTGAGATTGTATAGATGAATAGAACCATCAAACATATGCAGAAGGAAATAACCAGGCTGAGAAGGGGAGATAATTACACACCAAATCCAAGAATTCTGATTCCCGAATAAAGGAGGAACCCTCCCCCTGAAAACAAAGTTAGGTTCAAGAATATTGACAACCCAAAGAGATCAAGGGTTCCCAGACAACCTACTCTAAACACAGTTTTTTTGGATGATGTCTATGACGAGCAATTGATCGAGGAAGAAGGTTCGTATTTACCTAATGAAAGCTCTGAGACAATGCATATGGAAGGATGCGAGACGTCCATGTATATATGTGGAGAGGGAGAAAATGATCCTAACTCGCAAGAAAACTTCCAAACAAGAGGATTTGTAAATAGACCAAAGAATAAAGGCGACTCCGACCAAGAAAAAAAAAAGAAAAAGAGAAGGAAAAAGAAAATGAAAAAGTGTCAAATTAGAAGGTGACAGCTCGAACCACAAGGCAACACATGGCGTCAATCTCAACTCAAATGACGTATAACGTCATGGAGGACTTAAGTAAGTTGAGGATAACTTTGCCTTTTATGGAAGTGATAAAGATTCCCCAACAGAGGCAGAACATATTGAAGTTGTTGGACGATCCATCATAAAGAACTAAAGTTGTTGTTACCACTCTAAAATAGAACCAGAGCCCATCGACTGCTAAGATGAGAGGTAAAATTCTGCCCTTCTACATTTCAATTGAAAACCATGATGTTGCATTACATAATTTTGGAAAACCATGATCTTTCATTTCAATATTGGAACAGACCAATCCTCAAAATATGTCAATTTGGGAGTTGATTGCACCCCTGAAGAGGTTGATCAGTATGTTTTATTATTCATATAATATGTTTATGTATTCACTTGGAACTATGGTGATTTTAAGGCCTATGATAAAACAATATTCCAACATATCATTCCTTTGAGGGAAGAAGCCAAACCGGTGAAACAAAAAATAAGAATGATGAATCCCAAGTTGAAACCTCTGGTAAGAATTGAGTTGGGGAAGTTGAAGAAAGTAGGGATAATCTATCCCATCAGACATTCAGATTGGCTTTCAAATCCAGTGATTGTCATGAAGAATATAGGGGAAATCCGAATGTGCGTTGACTTCAGAGATCTTAACAAGGTGAGCGTAAAAGATAATTTTCCATTGCCCAACATGGAGTTTTTGCTACAACAAGTTACTGGATTGGACTGCATGTCTATGTTGGATGGTTTCTATAGATATAATCAGGTTTTATTAGTTGAGGAAGATATAAAAAAGACAACATTTATCACACCATGGGAAACATATGCATATGCTAGAATGCCCTTCGGTTTGAAGAATGTTGGAGCCATGTTCCAAAGGGCCATGGATCATGCGTTTAGTGGATTGATAGGAAAGTTTATGGTAGACTATCAAGTTGAATTGACAGTGAATTCAAACAAAAGGCAGGATCACATCCATCATTTAAGAAAATTCTTTGAAAGATGTAGATTATACAAAGTTTCTTTGAACCCAAAGAAATGCTTGTTTGTTGTGACTCAAGGCAACTTGTTGGGATAGATTGTATGAAAAGAAGGGATTTACATAGATCCATAAAAAGTTAAAGAAATTAATGAACTCAACCCCCCGACATCCAAGAATGGAGTCCAGTCATTATTCAGGAAAATTAATTTTGTTTGAATATTTGTCCTTGATTACGCAAGCATCGTAAAACCTATCAATTTGTTGTTGAAAAAGGAATTGAGGTTCGAGTGGACAAAAGATACTCATGAAGCATTTAAAAATATCAAAGGGGCCATCACCACGACTCCCGTCCTCATTAGTCCAAAATTTTAGAGGGATTTTATTATCTATTCGTTTTCTACAGAGGCAGTTGCTGCGTCCGTCCTCACTCAGAAAAATAAAAACGAAGAATAAATTCCGATAAGTTTTATGAGAAAAACCCTACACAATTATGAGTTGAGATATTCAGAACTCGAGAAACAGGATTTGGCTCTTGTAAAAGTTGTGGCACACTTTCAAACGTATATATTAAACTCCCATGTTATAGCTTGCGTTCCCTCGTCACCGGTCAAGATGCTTCTAAATCAACAATTGAGAGAAGGGAAATGGGCTAACTGGTTGGTGAAAATTCAAGAGTATGATATCAGAATTAAACCTTTGAAGGAAATAAAAGGACAAGGTTTATGCAAGCTTATTGTGAATGGGGACTCGGTCGATGGAATGATTTCAATCTCAGTTGGGGAATCATTAGTTGATTCATAATGGTACAGAAATATCATATTCTATTTAAGGTCTGGGAAATTCCCTGTTACAATGAATCCCAAGGAGAAAAGGACACTCTATATGAAGGTGAACCAATACGTGGTGATTGCTGACATAATTTTTAGAAGAGATTTTGATGGCATATTGTTGAGATGTGTCGATGAGAATCAAGCTCAAGCACTGATCAAATAATTCCATGAGGGAATATGTGGTGGACACCTTTCACCTACTGCAACTACCCACAAAATAATCAGAGTAGGATTTTACCGGCCTTCAATATTCAGGGATTCGTATGTCGCAATAAGGAGATGTTTGTCATGTCAACAATTTTAGAAAAAATGAATAAAGTTGTGATGCCTCTGCAGCCAATTGTGGTGGAACAACCATTTTCCCAGTGGGGATTTGATGTCGTTGGGCCAATTAATCCAAAATATATCAAGAGGCATATGTACATTTTGACAACTATCGATTATTTCACAAAATGGCTAGAAGCGGTGGCACTGAAGAAGGTTGACGCTGAAGAATTAATTATATTCCTCAAGGACAACATTTTGTCGAGGTTTGGTGTCCCTAATAAATTTATCACAGACAATGGTTTGATCTTCATTGGGTCAAAGTTCATGGAGTTTTGTGAACAATATAGGATCATCATGGGTCAATCATTGAATTGTTATCCACAAGGAAATGGTCTTGTTGAATCCACGAACAAAACACTTGTGTATATATTGAAGAAAATTGTTGATAACAATTAGAGGAATTGACATCTGAAGCTGATAGAAGCATTATGGGCAAGCAGGACAACCCTGAAGGATAGCACTGAGATGTCTCTATATCTATTTTTTTATGGGAAAGAGGAAAAAATGCCGATGAACCTCGAGCTTAATGTATTTATCTCTATGGTTAATACTAGTGATACATAAGACACTTCACCTATCCAGAAAAGGATCAATCAATTGTTGAAGCTGGAAGAGGAACAAAGCAAGGCCCTGAATCAAAATTCTCAGAGGTAGCAGAGCATCAAGAGATATTTTCATCAAAGAGCAACTATGAAGAAATTTCAGAAGGGAAAACTGGTACTTCTTTGGAACAAAGCCAAGGAGAATTCATCCATGCATACACAGTTCTAAGCACTATGGATCGAACCCTATGTCATCGAAAAGATATTGGACTTCAACCCATATATGCTCCAAGACATGAAAGGAAAAAGTTTAATACTTCCTTTGAATGGGAAACATCTGAAAGGTTTCTTCTCCTAGAACTTTTTCATTCTCATTGTACATAATTTTATTTTTAGTTTATATATTCTTGATTCAACTCCATAGCCCAATGGGTGGAAGCACTTTATCATGAGAGATTCTTGATTCTTAACAACCCACAGGGGGTCATCATCCCATAGTTGGAGCCTGTTGTTGAGGTCATTTCATGCTTCTGAAATTTCCCTCCCCTTTTCTATTTTCCTGAATTCTCTTCTCCCTTTTCTTTCCCTCTTCTATACTTACTCTTTTTTTCCCTTTTTCTTTTTTCCCTCCTACTATCCCTTTCTAGTTCTACACTTAGTCACATTTTTCAGACCGCAGGTTCCCAGGTTGTCAGACTTACAATTTCTCATCTCCATCTATAACTTCACATCACGATTCTGACCGACCACCATATTGTTCCATACTTAGTCGATTCTACTATCGCGGGTTCCCGGGTTGGCGGGATCGAACACTCATGCTCCCATGTTTCGTGATATACACATTGCAGCAAAAAGGTTATGCGATCTACATTTTGATCTTTGGACTCCCCGAACTTCCAAGTCTCATTCCTCCTATGATGAGTCTGTCCGACCACCACGCCATTCTATACTTAGCCAATTTTGCACCTTATACCGTCGTGGACTCGTGGGTTTGCGGGTTCACAAAAATCTGAAATCATATTTTTCTCCTGTCCATCCCAACCATCCTCGCGCCCTTCCCAATGCACATTTACTATGATTTTAATTCTAATAAATTACCATATAGGTTCAAAAGGATGGTCATTAATAAGAAAAAGGCTCGAGGAGATATCCCATTAAAACACATTAAAGCAGGATTTACGGAGGATTATATTATCCCCCTCCAACGTTCATTTTAAACATAATCTGAAGCAAGGGAACATTCTCGTCAACTTATGGCAGCAACTCAATAACAATTATGTGGATATACATTGAATATTTTCATGCGTGAAGACCAGATTTTTCAGTGGTCCAGAGCATATTCCTACTACTCATCCCCTTCTTCCCAGAAGGAACTAATCTGGACATCTGGAATTGCACGTGCAAGTTGTGTCTCGGAAGTCTTTGACTGTAAGGAGTTGGTCACTTTCAAGGGAAAATATTGTAGGGAGTTCTTAAAGAAGCATGACAATGGATTGTACCTCTTACCTGAATTCCTAGAGAACCCAACGACCATCCTCGAGGGCATCATGAGATTGCAGCCTGGCTCATTTAAAAATCCTTTCTGGTAAATTGCATGGATTTTCACGAGGATAACAAGACAATAAACTACATCGAGCATATCCCAGATGATTCTCTACATTCTATATTTTACGGTCAAAGAACAAGCCATATTCGATTGGGGTAATTTGATTTCCATTGAAATTTGTTAGACCTCGACCAAGTTTTGAGGAAATGTTGGTCGTGTTTGACCATTTTTGGGACTTAGACAGGCTGGTCGAAGATGGAGCGCCAAGCAAAGTGGAGATCATAGGATCTCTCCTATTTTGTGGGATTTTTGGGCTTTTAAGGTTTATGTAATGTGTATGGGATGTCGACCCATGGGTCTTACGCATGTTAAGGCCCTTTTTTAATGTATAAATAATTAGTTAGGCAATGTAAGTAGAGGGTGGTAATTGTATTAGAGAGGTCATTGGCTTATTGCATGAGTATTTAGCTTTGTGCACACACATGTTGAGGCTTGCAGAGCTAAGTGCAAGCGTTTTTGTAAGTGTTGGTGCAGACAGACTATGTACGACTTTGTGCTTTGATCCAATTTGGGGAGAGAGGATCTGGCGAGGTGCAAACATATCTCTTGTCCTTTGCGGAGTTGGATCTGTGGCTTGGTGCATGTAAGAAGATTGGAAGAGACTAATAAAGAAGAAGAAGAGTTGGTGGACGTAGCCTGACACTGGGGTGAACCACGTATATCCTGTGTTGATGTGCTTGTGCAATGTTGTTCATGATGTTTATGTATTTATTTGATTAGTGCACTGTTCTTGATGTATGATAGGTAGATCCATTGATTCTTAGTGCTTGATATATGAATAAATGCTAGATCTGCTCTGATGCTGTGTGCTAAATGCTTAGATGTGTTTAATGTTGATTACTACTGCACTGATCTAAAATTAGGGTTAATCTGCGATGTGAATAAGAATAATAACTTAATGCATAATTTTGGCTAAGTGATCTGTTAAGGCGTGTAATCACAGATCTATGTCCCAGCTAGGTTGTAGACACTTGAGTCCTACAACCCCCCTGCCTCTACCTCGGGTGAGACTTCATCTGCTTCGCAGGTGTTGCCGAAAGGGCCGGTAGTTAGGGTTTTGTTGGTGCGTTGTTGAAGCATTGAACCCTAGGGTTGCCCATATGACAACAAATGGTTCCTTTGCCGAGACCTGAAACTGTGATTGCTGGGAACTGAAGAAAAGAAAAATCTTTGTGCGTAGATCTGTTGCTGTAGTGCGCAATATTCTACTTGACTTGCGAAGATCTGTGCTAAAATATGTAGCACCCTATCCATAGGATTCTAAGCAATTAACTATTTATTTAAATACTTACACATTAACAATTTTGTTTTAGCATCATTTCATTGATTTTTGTTTGCACATTTCTTCTACATCTTCTCAATGATAAATCTGTTAACATGATGAAATAAGTAGTAGGCTAACTTTAAGATTTAGGAACTTAAAACATAAGTATACCCAAAATATCAATAACAAAATATCACTGAAAAATACCTCTTCCTTAATTTGTAGAAGCTCATCAGTTGTAATGTAGTCCTGGGCGCTTCCAAGTATTCTTTTCCCGCTTGCCCAGAGTGAAACAACGGAATCCTCCCTGCCAACTAGGAGCCTAGCCGGCTTCCTAGATCCAAGAAACCTTTCGG
>SNQJ01S0069487.1:9842-22027 GCA_010110895.2 Picea sitchensis
TGGTTGAGGTGTTAGTAACCTAAGGCCTCAATCATCCAAAACCCTAGAAGAAAAATGACTACTAGGAAGTAGGTAACCCTAGGCCCTAGCAGTTTTCCTTCTTCTTGAGATCAAGATTGAAATAAAATAAAATCTTAATGAAGAAAAATTACTAGAGTGATAATAATGTAGGGCTCTAGCATATGCTTCAATGGAGGTGTCTTCTAGCAAAATCAAGTAGGTGGAGAGATATTAAGAGAAGGATAATAACATGTGCTTTCTCCTAGAGTTTTACACTAGAAATGTCATAATCTCATAAATGAAAAGTAAAATATACCATAACCATTCAAATAAAGAAGGATTGCAGATTTCTACTTACATTCACCAAGAATAATCTGGTAACAAGCCCTAGTTGAAGACTTTCCACCATGAAAATGCAAAAAATCACCAATAAAAACTCCCTCAAAGAGTTGTGCACCACTTAGTTCATAAAAATAGCCTTAAAAGAGGTTGAATTTCATACCTCACTTGTGTGTGAGTGAAATATGACGAATAAAAATGAGAGTTTGATATCTTATTATACAATACAAATGACCTTTAATTACATTTTAGGTCAAAAAAGGTCGGCATGGCTAGTTTACATGAAAAATCCAGTTTTACATAAAATTGACAAATAAAACCCTAATTTCATCCTTTGAGGGTGATGTCATTCCCCTCCTAGGGTGACATTGGCCTCCCTCTTGGAACACTAGGAATCCAAAGTGAAACATTGAGGCTCAAAACCGTTCAGGACCTACCACATGTGCCAACGAAAGTTGTCCTCATGCTAGATACCTCAATTGGATGATGTCAAGGCTTTGAATGATGACATCATGAGCCTTCAAGGGACAATTTCATGGTGGGAGGGCAAGACCCCCTTGGGTCCAGGCTTGCCAAAGTTCCTCTGGTGTAACTTCCTCCCTTTTAATAGGTGTAAGCCTCTAGTATCTCTCTGCCCCTGGCTCAGCTCTCAGCATCCATTTTGTGGGATTTTATCCCTATGGAGGTCTGAGATAATCATCTCCCCATATGTACCTATATGTCGGGCATGGTCCTGCAGCAACAACAAGTACGCCCTCCATCGACTCATAAGTCACAGGGATCATAGCAATGTCAATCACATATAATAATCAAGTTACCCAAACATGTGCATAAAACCCCCCTTTTCCCAGACAAGTTATCAAATATCTTATGTTATTCTACAAGCCAAGTTTGCAAAGGGTTTCAGAACGTCCTATTGGGGTAATTCTCCTTAGTTGTGGGGTGTTTCCAGGTGAATACCAATCTAGGTCATGTAAATGCATGAGATGGTGTATGGGATGTTTGGGCAAGGGGTGTAGTGATAACATGGAAATGTAGGTCTTACCTATGGTTGCCTCTATAGAGGGTGAGTTGCACCTTGTCATCGATGCAATTGTTTCCTATCCCATTAAATTCCTTTTCACTCTTTGTATTATTTCTTTTTCTTTCAAGAGAAAAATTGGAGGACACTTCCCTGGTGTAGTGACCAATGATGACAACATTACCCACAAGCATTTGATGAAGATGAGAAGGCTGGCTCGTGATGGGACCCCCTTTCTCTTGGCTATGCCACCAAGAGCCACTACCCTCGCATGGTGACTAGATGAATAGTGGTGTCATATAGCTACATGCCCATGGACCTAATAGGCTGGCTCATGATGAGACCCCCCTATCCACCAACTATGTCTTAAGTTTTATTTTATTTTATGGGTCCCCCATTTTTCTTGTTGAGAAGCCTTTTATTGCTTTCTCGGGGATCCTTGGGTGAAGAATATCAAGGTTTTATCTTGGCTTTTAATCTTTTCCAACTACTTTTACCCTCTGGGTCTTTAGCCCCTTCTTCCCATAAGGCAAGGTACAACCCTTACTAACTTGGAAAACCCAATGCTCGAACCAATGTAGGGGATAGATGAGAGGGAAAATGATGAAAAGTGATAAGTATGAAAGGAATGGAAGATGAACTTTCATAAACCCACCCAGTGGAAACGCATCCCTAAGGGAACCAACTTGCTAGCGCATTATGTCATCCCCCCAGGTATGGACAAGTTAAAAGGTGTAATTTCCGAGCAAACGTCATGAAGAAAAAGAGAATTAAATGCACATATTCAATTTTTTTGAGAATCATAGTGACACATACCATGATACCCAGACTCATTATCTCATGGAGAAAGAACCACTACTACTTTAGAACTAGGCCAATGGGATGGAGGTTGTTGTTGCTGACAGATGGGAGGCATTGAAGAAAGGATGGGCCCTCCAGGGCCAAGCTCAAGTAAATATGTCTCTCGGTACTCCATGTCTAGGACCTGTGGGCCTCGAGACATAATATCTTTAGTTATCCATAGGATAGGGGATAACAAGTCCAAACATAAACACAATATTATGAATATAAGCAGGTAAACCTCCTATATACTTCATAAGAGTTTCTTGTGTAGTCAATGGAACATCTAACATCAAAGACATATTATGAAATCCATATGTATATTCCTGCACCGATTGTCCTTTTCTTAACTTAAGACTTGTCCATTCAATTAAAGCATTTTCCTTATATCCCAATGGATAGAACTTTTTTCTAAGTGCGTAAATGAAATCATGCCATGATGGAAAAATCTTACCAACTTGTTGAGTTCGATGTTGCATCTTACTTTTCCATGAGATGAGAGTTGTGCCTTCAAGACGAAGCGATACCAATATGATTTTGGTTGCCTCATCTTTGATTTGCTGCACATTACAATATACCTCCATCTATTTAACCCTGTTATCAAGTTTCTTAGCATTAGCTTCGTCGGCATACATAGGTAAAACAAATTTCACATCGATTTTAAGTAATGGTATATCGGGATTATGTTTATGAGAATGTTTTCTTGAAGAAGTAGTATTCAAACTTGTACTTGAAGAAAAAGAAGAAGAAGGTGGAGATGAAGGAGGTGAAGGAGGAGTTTTAGGAGGGTCCTCTCCTTCTTCACTTTTGTCTTTCTTTAAAGATTCCCCTTGAACCTGTCTTTTTTGTTCCATGTAATCATCATACAACACTTTTACCATCTCCAATATGGCAAAGAAAGTTATTTGAAACTCTCTTTAGTTTTAAGAAAGTCCTTATGATGCCATCTTTTCACTCTCAGGATATCCTTATACAAGTGCTCCTTCACCATGACTTAGCTTTTCCCTAGTAATCATGAAAACTCAAACAACCAACTGTCAACCTTCTCTGATACCACTTGATCTGAAAATGATCTTTTAAATACTTGGTTAAGTTTATGCATGAGTTGATTTATCATTTAGACATTGAATAGAAGAAGAATATTTAATGAAAGAATGTTGCAACCATCATAAAGAATGCAGAACAGAAAATTAGCACTAATAACAACAAACCATAATGCAAAATATTGATAATGGAGTTTGACATGGTTTCCTATGTCTCTAGGCCTTTGTCTCAGTGGGGGAGGATTTCTTATTAATCTTCAATGCTTAAAAAATAAATTATAAGTACATCAAATGGATTACAAATTGGTTTGTCTATGTTCTTCTTGAACTCAAGAATCCAACACAACTGATGACACTAAAAAAGGTTGAGCGTAGCTCCCAGAAATGGCCTCCAAATCTTGCTTCCTCAATGTCTTCCCTCCTTAAAAATGGCTTGAACTTCACAACTTGGCATCAATTATGCTAATTTGAACCTCTCTAGACTGTAAAAAACACCTAGTTTATATAGATTTTAAGTTGAGAGTTGAAATCCAACTTCCCCCCAACTTTATGGCCTCATATTGGGCTCAAATCCCCTTAAGAGGGCCAAATATCCTCAATAATCACTAAAAAACAACTAAAAATCCACTAAAATGAGGTCAAAACCCACTTTTGGATAAAACTTTGGTTAAGACCCCAAGAATGGGGTTCCCACCCCTTTCTCTGATCATATGGGAGTCATATGGCCTGGAGCTAGGCCCTTTAGGGCCCTACGCCTAGGTGCGCCCTTGGTCACAGCCCCTATCATATGACCTAGCGCCCAACAGGGTGTGCCTTCTTTAGCCATGAAAAGGTTCTTAAGTTAGATTTTTAAAAAGTGGATGTATTTCTAAAGTTTGGTTCTTGCCTTTGTGGTTAGTGCATTAGTGCTAGGACTTTGCTATGTTGATAGGTCAGAGATTTGACTCCCATGGAGTCAGATTACATTTTCCATTCGGCCCTTTTAGGCCCCATCCAGGGTGACACATGGCACCTAGTGGTTGGGCCATGTGTCAGCGCATGGTTGGCCAAAACCATACCACGTGGACCAATCAACCATTTCCACTTGTCAACATCAAAAAATGCCAAATGTCAATATTTGAAATACCATGTGTTGGTTGCAGGAGTTGCCACTTGTTGAGCACAGAAGCTTCCAAGTGTCACATGTTGAACATGCCATGTGTCCCTTTGACCCTTTGACTTTTGCTAGAGAAGACCAAATTTTCCAACTGTTGTAACTTTCTCATACGACGTCCATTTTTTGATCCATTTGCACCACTGGAAATCTTGCGACGAGCAATTTGTGATCATGTCGTTTTCTTGAGCATTTGAGAACCTTTATTTTTTAGCATTTCAGGATCCATTTTGGATCAAAATCAGTATGAGCACTTTATACCACTTTTAACCATGATATATATTCTTTCACTTTATCAACAATGTTCAACAATTTATCATCAATGTATCATCTATGATTGCATTCAATATATATATATATATATATATCATACACATGTAATCATAAGAAACCTCACATCAACATCACATATAGAACACAGTACACCAATATTTACATGGAAACCCAAATGGGAGAAAACCATGAAATGATTTCTTATATATTCATAAGAAGCACCAACTTCCCAATTATCCAGCTGCAACTGGTAGGAGGCTACAACACCCTATTTATAAGCTCCAACCTGAAGGAATATACAACTCCCTGAGTTCTTTGGCTCTAACTAGAAGGAGGCTATAACCCCCCTAGTTCTTCGAATCCAACCGGAAGGTGGCTACAACCACCTATTTATCATGCTCCAACCTGAAGGAAGCTCCAACTCCCTGATTCTATGGATCCAACTGGAAGGAGGCTACAACCCCCTTTCCTTGCCTCATCCTACTTCCCTGAAGTATAAGTGTATACCAACTGTCACTACCACAATCACTGCCACTGTCACTATCACTGTCACTACCACTTTCACTATCACATCAACCTATAACCTATCAACCCATCACTTTCACTAATACTCAACCATATCCTCTCACATGGATCATATACCAAGGATACCTCTCAACTATATGTCCAACATCACCAACACATGCCTCTACCAAGCATGTACTAAATCATCAACGTGTACCATCAACCATGTACCACAACATGTACCATAAACCATATAACACAAAATGTACCATCAACCATGTAGCACAACAAATGCATTAACCATGCACCAACACCTATACCAAACTATGCATCAACCATGCACCTCAACATGTACCAAACCATGCATCAACCATGCACCTCAACACCATAACATATACCATACCATGTGTCAATCGTTCACATCAACCATATACCATATCACTCAATCATTCCATACACCATGTACCAATATAACCAAGACGTGCACCAACAATGTACCTCAACAAATATACCTCAACCATGCACCTAAGATGTGCCTCAAGTATGTGTCAATTCCTCTTAAGCATGTACCATACCATCACAAAGAATAAGATAAAATCATATAAATGTAATTCTTAATACTTACCTCTGATCATGTAGCTGACCTGATAGTCTATAATGATAACCTGTAACTCTTCCACAATCCTCAGCAATCAGGTACCAACATCTCTTCTCACCCTTTCACAAGATTTTCATAGATTCACGACTTATTTTACTACTACCTACGAATATCCATGCTTTTCTCCACTGCAGCCCACATACATCCTCTCTCCTCTAAAATTTAAATCACAGATACCTCAAAAAATAGGTTTACTCATGTTTGTTTCAACTCTGAGACTTTCACCTTCAACCTTCCTTCACAACCATAGAAAAATGTCATCACAAACTAGCCAAAAGATCACAATACTAGACCATAACATTCACAAGATAGATATTCAATTGTAAGTGTGTGTGTGTTTATGAGAGACTCCTCGAGGTGTTTATAATTTTTCATAGTCACATCTCTCCTTAATTTATTGATTTCTTGTTGCAACCACTTTACCCTTTGACTAAGACTTGTAACCAACTAAGGGCTTCTTGACCACTCTTCGGGGCTTCCAACTTTAAAAGGCCATATCTCCCTAACCATGAGGAACCATGCGGAATTCCACATGTCACTGGAAATGACATGATGTGTACTATCCATATATCATAGTATTACCTATAATTTCATTGTCCTTCATGTCCATATTCCTTAATCAAATCTGGGTCCCATAACCACACATATGGGGCTACATGTAGACTACATCAAATGTACCCAACTAAATCATAATCAATCTCAATCATAAAAATGTCAATCATATGTCAAACATCTCTAGACCTCTTCAAGGGTCGACATCAATATATAATATCACATTCCAATGGTTGACATCAATGACAACCAATTGTCCAAACCAATTTTCCAACACATTCTTGGCCCTATATTTCTAGAACCTTCCCTTGGTACCTATGGCATGGTTTTCCTCCCTCGATCATGTCAAAGGACCTAAGACCCATAATCATTGCTAAAAATATCCTAATGATTCCCATATCCCCACTTTAAGGCCGAATATTCCCTTGAGAGGTCATGTATGATGGTTTGAAGTGTCATTGATGAAACTTGATCCTTAGAATATGCCTCTAGAGCGTAATTCAAATCTTCCTCCATTGACCATGTTTAATTCATAGACACACATACCTGGTTCTTAAAAAATCCTAATGGTATCCATATCCCCACTCAAAGGCCAAGGATACCCTCGAGAGATCATGTGTGGTTGTTTGAGGTGAGATTATTGGCCTAGAATGCCTGAAATATTTCTTTAAGGCCTAAGGCTAGGTTTTCCTTCCCTGCCCATTGATGGCGTCACCCCAGGCACCTACCTCAGAAGGTCTCGCGCCTGACCTCCTAGTCTTAAGGATCGTTCTAAATTACCCTCGAGTTGGAGTCGCTCCTTTGATTCTCCCCTGGAATCCTTATTAATATTTGACCCATAGGTCTATCCTGCTCATTACAGCCCTTAGGCCTGAGCGCTTCTCTATTCTCAACAAAAAATAACAATCAGGTTTCGGGGTTTTCCAATCCCCGATGTCACCAATACTTGCTTCCTCGAATCCCCGATCTCCGATATCCCGATGCGCTTCCTTTTTGCTTCAGCCCCTCCTGGCTATGCTCCCAGTCCACACGACTCTACCTTATATGACCATAATCCTATCTCTTATCGAGATTCAGGGTTTCGAGTGTTAATATGTATTGGGCCTCTTGTCCACGGGATCCCCGATTTCCCGACAATTGAATTTTCCTTTCGGGGAATTTCCCGAAGGCTTCGATCTCGGCCACGCGTCCTCAAGGATGGATGGTCCTCGCTGCTCCTCGCTATATTGCGATTCACAATTTCAAATGCTCCGGTTGCCTTGTCTTCAGGATTCGCGAAATGCCGATTTGGCTTCCCTGTTTGGATTTCCCCCGATAGCCTCAATTGTCGCCACGCGTCCTCTAGAGATGAACGGCCTTGATTTTCTCTTGTGGTCTCTGCGACTTCAAATACCCGATGCCTCATCCTGACAAGATGACATCAGCTGGGTCCCACACGGAGCTCTCCTTTTTTTTCAGAAAATCCGACTTCGCAATTCTGAAATACAAGTTTTCCTCGTCTCCAGAACTCATGAAATGTCGATCCCCAACTCTCTTCTAATTTTTGACACGTGTCCCAAGTGATGGATGGCCCCGATTGATTCTGGGATTTTCACTATGAAAAGTTCCGATCACTTGTCCTCGTGATTCCCGATTTCACGAATGTCGAAATCCCAATGACCACGCCTCTCGTCGGAACTTTCCTCCTCCTGTCTACGAAGCTTAACTTTCGTGCAACTCCCAGTCAATCCAATGGTTGACGGGTATCTATGTACAGATCCGACGGTCCACAATCTCCTGAGCTTGAAATCCGGATGGAACTGTAACCTCCTCGCTTCTCTGGCAGATCTGACGGCTGGCGGGGTTTCGCTAATCCTCCCCACAAATTCCTGACCGTCGATTTCTTCCCTTTGATGATTTCTACAAAGGAAAACCAAGAACTCCTCCCTAGACTTATCCTCTTGCACTACAAACTTCTAATGTCCCTCAATGTTTCAAATGCCTTACTCCTCCAGAGCTTCTCACAACTTCGAGCCTCAAAGAGGGTCCTTGCACGCACTCCTTCCGACAACCTTCAGATACTTTCAAATATCTGAGAACCCTTCGACTCTGTGAACACCTGCAACAATAGTCTTTCAATATTTTGCTCAGGTTGCAACCTTGAGACCTCACTCGGCCTACGCACTCCTTGCACGTCTCCTATGCCCAAATGCACTCTAGGTGAATGAGAACAAGAGTTAAACTACCTGAGCCCTTCGTCAATGCACTCCTTGCTAATGACTTCAACTGCACTCCTTGCAGGAATCTCTTGCTCAGATAGAGAAACAATTGAAACTCATTCCTCTTACTCTTCCTCTCTCAGATTTCAAACACTCGACAAGAAATCATTCATACATAGCATAAAAGCAATTGCATGACAGAAAGAATAAACCATTCATGAACGTAACATTCAAAGATGCATACACAGAGAATAAGTAAACACCATGAGTCTGAATCACAACTTTCTTTATATAAATTTAGAACTTCTGTACATGGAGTCTGCTACATATCTCTCTACTTCTCTTCTTTCTCTGCAGTCATGCTAATGTTACAATACACAATGAGGGTGTCTATATCCTGTTTCCCTCTTGCGCTCTCAAACAGTCTAATCTAGAATTAATTTCTATCTACCTACATTAACTACTATAAATGTCTCCTACCTACTAAGGATGAGAGATACAGGGCTCAAGGTTCGATTACAATATACAAGTGTGCCTCATCTTAATAGCTCATTTAAGATCGCATAATAATTTCCAAGGTGATTTCAAAATTTGTGTTGGCTTGTCCAGCTGTCCTTTTGGTTTCTGCGTTGGCTCGCTTGATGTGTTGGCGATGCTCCTGCATCATACTCCCTCGCTTGAAAAAATTCCATGGGATCCTGTCCATGAGCTCCTGCACAGTCTGTCCATGCTTCAGAATCTCTACTTCATTCTCCCAGTTGGCATCTTCAACTGGATGGTCTTTCCACTTGACCAAGTATTCAAAGTATTCTTTCCTTCTGGTCTTCTTGCCAATTCTTTTATCTAGTATGATTTCTATCTGTGGCTTCTCTACAACTGGCATCTGCTTTGTCCACTGGATCACTGGCTGCTCATCTCCACTGCTTGCTTCTCCATCTCTATATGGGTACAAATCTGAGACATTGAATATCGAAGAAATTCCAATCCCATCGGGTAATTCAATCTCGTAAGCATTTGTCCCAATTTTCTTCAAGACCCTACATGGCCTGATTTTCTTCATCTTCAACTTATTATATGTTCCTCTCGGGAACCTTTCTTTCCTCAAATGTGCTAGAACCAGATCAACAACCTCAAACTGAAGTTGTCTTCTATGCTGATCGGCTCTTTGCTTATACTCCTAGCTTGAATTTTGCAATCGCTCCTTCACCTGGCTATGAAGTTCTTTCATCGCCTTTGCGAAATCTTCTGCATTAGTGCTCCTAGTCGCAGTCTGTTCTGAATCTCTTAGTTCAGAAATTCCTCTTAGCTGCATGCCATAAACAATCTAAAATGGACTCTGTCCTGTACTTCTGTTCACTGAGTCGTTATACGCAAACTATGCCTGTGGAAATATATTGTCCCAACTGCTATGGTGCTCTGTCACCAAGCTTCTCAGCAAATCTCCCAGACTTTTGTTTACCACTTCTGTCTGTCCATCCGTCTGAGGATGATAAGCTGAACTAAATAACAAGTTAGTTCCCAGCTTCTTCCATAAGGTTCTCCAGAAATTCCCTATGTACTTCGTATCTCTGTCCGAAGCTATGCTCCTTGGTAAGCCATGAAGTCAAATGACTTCTTTGAAAAACAGGTTCACGATGTGAGTTGTGTCACTGGTTTTCTGACATGGGATAAAGTGTGCCATCTTGGAAAATCTATCCACCACCACAAAGATCGAATCAAATCCTCTTTGCATCCTCGGCAACCCCAATATGAAATCCATGCTAATTTCATCCCACGGCTTTTCAGGTATGTGTAATGGTTGATAAAACCCTGCATTCTGCTTCCTTCCCTTCGAATGCTGGCAAATTCTACATCTGTCTACAAATCTCTTGACCTCTGATTGCATCCCTGGCCAAAATTATGATTCGCTCAGCTTTGCGAATGTTTTGTCATGACCGAAGTGTCTAACCAATCCTCCACTGTGTTTCTCCTTCAGCAGATTCTCCCTCATGGAGAAATTCGGAATACATAGTTGATTGCCATTAAACAACAATCCTTCCTAGATCATGTATTCAGACCAATTGTTGCTATCTATGAGAACTGGATTCTCAGCTGCTTCATACACTTCCTTAAAGTCTGGGTCATCTGCGTACATGTCCCTGAGATCATCAAAACCCAATGTTTTGACTTTGAACTCCTGCAACAACAAACACTTCCTGCTCAAAGCGTCAACAAATTTGTTAGCAGTACCAGAAATGTGTTTAATTACAAAAGTGAAATTATGCATATATTCTACCCATTTGATGTGTCTCTGATTCAACTTCTCCTGTTGAGTCACAAACTACAGTGCATGGTTGTCACTGTATAGAATAAATTCTTTCGGAATCAAATAATGCCTCCACTTCTTCAATGCCTGTATGATGGCATAAAACTCCTTATCATATGTGGAATACTTCACCTTTTCTTCATTCAGCTTCTCCTTGAAGTACACTATTGGCCTATCTTCCTGACTCAAGACCGCCCCGATTGCAAACCCGCTTGCATCGCATTTCACTTGAAATGTTTTTCGGAAATCCGACAACACCAGAACAGGTTGTTCCGTGATCTTCCTCTTCAACAAATTGAAACTCTTTTCGGCTTCTTCTGGCTAGTGAAAAGATTTATGTATTTTATTCACTGTATCCATCATCGTTGCACTAATTCCACTGAAATTCCTAATGAAATTTCGGTAGAAACTAGCCAACCCGTGAAAACTTCTTACCTCAAATATGTTCCTTGGTGATGGCCAATTTTTTATTACCTCCACCTTATCTGGATCCATCCTCAACTCATCTGCAGAAATAACAAATCCCAAGTAAATGAGCTCTGTCTTCATGAATGAGGATTTCTTCATGTTTATAAGAAGCTTCTCTTGCTGTAATCTTTTCATCACAATATTCAAGTGTTTCATATGCTCATCCCTTGTTTTACTGAATATCAATATGTCATCTAAATACACAATGACAAATTTCCCGATGAACTCCTTCAGGAATTCATTCATCAACCTCATAAAGGTACTTGGTGCATTTTTTAATCCAAATGGCATAACAATCCATTCATACAACCCTTCGTTGGTTTTGAATGCGGTCTTCCATTCGTCACCCTCTCTCATGCGAATCTAGTGATAACCACTTTTCAAATCAATCTTTGAAAAATATTTGGCTCCACTTAAGGAATCCATCAAATCATCCATCCTCGGCAATGGAAATCTATACCTGATGGTTATCTTGTTAATTGCCATCGATTCAGTACACATCCTCCAGCCTCCGTCTTTCTTCAGATTGAGTACTGTTGAAACAACACATGGGCTCAAGCTTTCCCTGACTAATCCTTTGTCCAACAAATCCTGGAATTGCCTCTTAACTTCTTCATTCTCCTGCGGTGTCAATCTGTATGCGGCTTTGTTTGGAAAATTGGCTTCTGGTATGAGATCAATATGATGACTCACACTTCTGATCGGTGGCAACGAATGAGGTAATTCATCCACTACATTATCAGCGAACTCTTCCAGCAGTTCTTGAACTTCCTCGGGTAAATCATCCACCCTTGTGATGGTCAAAAAAATTCTCGGTTTCCTGACCACAAT
>SNQJ01S0069487.1:26779-53489 GCA_010110895.2 Picea sitchensis
TGTCAGAAGCCATGCAGACGCAAAGCCTTCAATGCATTTTCTCGATCCTGTTGCTGTTGTTGTTTTGAGTATATGTAGGCATTTTTGCCATTTTTGTATAGATCGATGGTAGAGCTAAGCTCCCAACTGTAAAGTTTCAGCAAATACTCTGGTTTCCTGGTTATGCCTCTGTGTTTTTGGATTTCTTGGTTTATAACAAACAGTTCTCTTTCTTTTCCATCTTTGTTTCATCTTTTGCCGGAGGATTCACAGTAGTGCAGCTTGTTGCAATAAAGGATTTGTTGTGGCATTGTCGTGCCCTCTGGTTTTCTGTATTTGAATGTAAAAGGATTTTGCATTCGGATGCATTTCTTCTTTAATCTGTTGCATACCTGATGTCTGTAATAGATCATTGCGCTCTTCTTGCGTAAATCTTCCACCTACTCGCCTTTACTACGACTTACTGTTTGGATTTTATCAAGACCTCAATCTTTCATGCATGCCCGGTCTGGTTTCCGAGCTGATATGACGTTGTTTTGAGTTTCCCTCCATCTGATCGCCTTTTAAAACAAATCATGACATTAAAACTGATGGGCTTCGGGCTCTGCTCCTGCTAGCAATCCAGGAGTGACTTCCGAACGCCAACAGGTTTCTTCCAGTTCTCCTTGGGCTTCTGATATTTGTCTCGGGCAACTGATTTGCCTCTGGGCTGACTTCTGCCTTGACCTCTTTGACCCTGCTTTCGACTCAGCTTTTCTTCCACTTTTAGAGCCATCTGATAAGCATCTTCCACCGTTTGGATGGTTGCCATGCTCATCTCATCTTCAATGTCATACCTCAGGCCATTCATGTACCTAGCTACCTTTTCATCATTGCTTTCACTATGACCTGCCCTGATATTCAACCTATAAAATTCTTCAGTATATTCCTTCACTGACATCAGCTTCTGTCTCAGGTTCTGCATTCTCCTGAACAGAGTAATTTGATAATCCCTAGGGATGAATTTTTCTTTCATCTTTGCAATCATCATGTCCCAGCTCTTAATTTTCTTCTTGCCTTGGCAATGCCTATCCACTTGTAGTTCATCCCACCACAATGCGGCATGTCCTTTTAATATTGTGATGGCATGCTTGACCTTCCTATCCTCTTCGACATATTCATAGTCAAAGTAGGTGTCTAGAGCTCTAATCCAGTCTAGAAGCTCTTCTACATCCAAATTTCCCTCATAAACTGGAATGTCCATCTTCGCCTTTGCACCCATTCTTGCAACAAATTTCAGCAAGCGTTCATTTGTTGCATCTTCTACCATGGCTTCTTCTTCTCCATGCCCAACATCATCTTCATTTTCAGACTCACTGATATCTCCTATATTAGCTGTGCAGTTTTGTCTTATCTCCATGTCCACAAGTCTGGCGCGTATGTTATGCAGATCTCTTTCTACTTATGGATTCTGCACCTGTCTACCCCTTCCTCTGGATGTCTCCCTTTCCTCCTCTAGATCGGGTGATTGTCTATCTCTTCTCCTTAGTGGCATGGTGAATCTTCCTTTTCCCTACTATAGAAAGCAAAGAAGCTTTTCTATGCTCTGATACCACTTGATGGCGTCACCCCAGGCACCTACCTCAGCAGGTCCCGCACCTGACCTCCCGGTCTTAAGGATCGTTCTAAATTACCCTCGAGCTAGAGTGGCTCCTTTGATTCTCCCCTGGAATCCTTAGTAAGATTTGACCCACAGGTATTTCTTGCTTGTTACTTCCCTTAGGCCTGAGCGCTTCTCCGTTCTCAACAGAAAATAACAATCGGGTTTCGGGGTTTTCCAATCCCCGATGTCACCAACACTTGCTTCCTCGAATCCCCAATCTCTAATATCCTGATGCGCTTCCTTTTTGCTTCATCCCCTCCTGGCTATGCTCCCAGTCCACACGACCCTACCTTATATGACCACAATCCTATCTCTTATCAGGATTCGGGGTTTCAAGTGTCAATATGTAATGGGCCTCTTGTCCATGGGATCCCCGATTTCCTGACAATTGACTTTTCCTTTCGGGGAATTTCTCGAAGGCTTCGATCTTGGCCACGTGTCCTCAAGGATGGACGGTCCTCGCTGCTCCTCACTATTTCACGATTCGTGATTTCAAATGCTCCGGTTGCCTTGTCTTCAGGATTCGCGAAACGCCAAATCCCGATATGCTGATTTGGCTTCCCTGTTGGGATTTCCCCCGATAGCCTCAATTGTCGCCATGCGCCCTCTAGAGATGAACGACCCTAATTTTCTCTTGGGGTCTCTGTGACTTCAAATTCCTGATGCCTCGTCCTGACAAGATGACGTCAGCTGGGTCCCACACGGAGCTCTCCTTTTTTTTTTGGAAAATCGGACTTCACGATTCTGAAATGCAAGTTTTCCTCGTCTCCAGAACTCACGAAATGTCGATCCTCAACTCTCTTCTGATTTCTGACACACATCCCAAATGATGGACAACCCCAATTGATTCTGAGATTTTCACTATGAAAATTCCCGATCACTCGTCCTCGTGATTCCCGATTTTGCGAATGCTGAAATCCCAATGACCACGCCTCTCGTCAGAACTTTCCTCCTCCCATCTATGAAGCTTAAATTTCATGGAACTCCCAGTCAATCCAACAGTTGATGGGTATCTATGTGCAGATCCGACGGTCCACAATCTCCTGAGCTTAAACTCTGGATGCAACTGTAACCTCCTCGCTTCTCTGGTAGATCTGATGGCTGGTGGGGTTTCGCTAATCCTCCCCAAAGATTCCTGACCATCGATTTCTTCCCTTTGATGATTTCTACGAAGGAAAACCAAGAACTCCTCCCTGGACTTATCCGCTTGCACTACAAACTTCTAATGTCCCTCAATGTTTTCAAAGGCCTTACTCCTCCAGATCTTCTCACAACTTCGAGCCTCAAAGAGAGTCCTTGCATGCACTCCTTGTGACAACCTTCAGATACTTTCAAATATCTGAGAACCCTTCGAATCTGCGCACACCTGCAGCAGCAGTCTTTCGATATTTTGCTCAGGTTGCAACCCTGAGAACTCACTCAGCCTGTGCACTCCTTGCATGGCTCTTGTGCCCAAATGCACTCTGGGTGAATGAGAACAAGAGTTAAACTACCTGAGCCCTTCGTCAATGCACTCCTTGCGGATGATTTCAACTGCACCCCTTGCAGGAATCTCTTGCTCAGATAGAGAAACAATTGAAACTCATTCCTCTTACTCTTCCTCTCTTAGATTTCAAACACTCAACAAGAAATCATGCATACATAGCATAAAAGAAATTGCATGACAGAAAGAATAAACCATTCATGAATGTAACATTCAAAGATGCATACATAGAGAATAAGTAAACGCCATGAGTCTGAATCACAACTTTCTTTATATAAATTCAAAACTTCTGTACATGGAGTTTGCTACACAGATCTCTGCTTCTCTTCTTTCTCTGCAGTCATGCTAATGTTACAATACACAATGAGGGTGTCTATATCATGTTTCCCTCTTGTGCTTTCAAATAGTCTAATCTAGAATTAATTTCTATATACATGCATTAACTACTATAAATGCCTCCTACCTACTAAGGATGAGAGCTACAAGGCTCAAGGTCCGATTACAATATACAAGTGCGCCTCATCTTAATGGCTCATTTAAGATCGTGCAACAATTTCCAAGCTGATTTCAAAATTTGTGTTGGCTTGTCCAGCTGTCCTTTTGGTTTCCGCGCTGGCTCGCTTGATGTGTTGGCGATGCTCTTGCATCACCCATGTTCAAGGCCACATGACCCAATTCTAGTTCTAAAAACCTTTTAATAGAACCCATATCCCCTCTTAAAGGAAAAATATCCCATAGAAAGGTCATATGTGGTAGTTGAAGTCCTTATTCATGTCCCTTCATCCTTAGAAGTTACCTATAGAGCCCAAGGCCTAAGTTTCCTCCCCCAACCATGGTCAAGGCAATGAGACTCATACATAGAACTCATAACCTTCTAATGGTGCCCATATCCCAAATAAAAGGGATATGATACTCTCAAGACATTAGTGTGGTGTTTTGAGGCATTGTTCTTGGAGTTATATGCCTATAATATTACTTTAGGTCCTAAGGCTTGATTTTCCTCCCTCGACCATATTTAACACCTCATGACCAATACTTAGTGCTCAAAACCTTCTAATGCTGTCCATATTGAAATTCAAAGGAAAAATATCCCATAGAGAGGTCATTTTTGGTGGTTTTAGGACTCATTTATGGTTCTTGATCCCTATAAGATACTTTTTAGGTATAGTGCACAGATTTCATCATCTAACCTTGATAAAATCCTTCAGACTGATACCTACTTCTCCAAAAACCTTGATGGTGCCAATATTCCAAGTAAGAGGCAAATGATAGACTTGGGAGGTCATGTGTGTGGGTTTGAGTTATTTTTCTTAGCTTTGGATGCATTAAATATTCCTTTAAGTCCTAAAATCTAGGTTTCCTACCACCACCATGTTGAGGACCCCTTCACCCATAATTTTTTCTCTAAAATTGTAATGGTGCACATAACTCCACTAGGAGGCCAAATATCCCATCCATAGGTCGTGTTTTCTTATTGGGCCTTGATTCCTATAATCTTCATTTATGGCCTAAGATATGGGCTTTCCCCCAAACCAGTTGGGACCCCAAGACCCAAACCTAGTTCTAAAAGCTTCATAATATCATCAATATCCCCACTCGAAGAGTAAGGATATTCTTAAAAGGTCATGTGTGGTGCATCAAGGTGTCATTCTTGAACCTTAGTGTTTATAAGCTTCCTTTGTGGTGTAAGGCCTAGGTTTCCTCCTTCAATGATGTCTAAGGCCCAAATATTCAAGTACCTAGTATCAAAAATCTCCTAATGGCACCCATATACCTACTCAGAGGAAAGGATAACCTTGAGAGGTATTGTGTGGTGGTTCAAAGTGTTTTTCATAGCCATGTATTCCAAAAATATTTTTTAGGATCCAATCACCACATTTCCTCCCATGACCATGTCAATGGCCTCAAGACTCATAACAAGTTCTCAAAATATTCTAATGATGCATGTATCTCTACTTGGAAGACAAGGATACCCTCAGGATATCCTATGTGGTAGTTTGAGTCATTTTTCTTCACCCTGCATGCTTAGAAGCTTCCTTTATGGCATAAGTCTTGGGATTCTTTCGCAAACCATGACTAAGTCCCTAATACTAATACATAGTGTTAAAATTTTCTAATGTCAGTAATATACCAATTCATAGGCCAAGGATACCATTAGGAGGTCATGTGTGGTGGTTTGAGGTGTTGGCCTTGGGACTTGATACCTAGAAGCATCATTTATGGACTTAGGCCCAATTTTCCTTCCCTTATCATGTCAAGCACCCCAATATGGATACCTAATTATCCAATCATCATAATGTCACTAATATCATGTTAGGGACCTAACCTCCCTAACCCCTCGCATAGGTAGAATAATATATTTTCCATATAATAAAGGAAAATATTAATAAGGCCTAGTTATAAGGAAGAATAAGTCAAATGTAAGAAGACCTAATAGAAGATTTCTCTTCTACAAGATCTTCCTCTAGATTGTTCTTTTGGTACATATATTTAGTATAAATAGGAGTTGAGGGAATGATAAGTTTTTGTCCTGAGAATTATTATAATTAAGTGTTACTCTGTTGGACGTTGCCCCCTCAAAGAGTCAAGTGAACATCGTTTCCTATCAATAAATGTATTATTTTGGTGTTGTGGTTTCATATATTGTTTTGGTATGTTATTGTTCTCTTTAGTATTTATGCTTTTTGCAATTATAATAGATCAGGGACCTTACAAGTGGTATCAAAGCACTTTCCTTGGCAGAAAAATGTGGGTTATTTTTTTTCAGGGTAGAGATGTATTCCAGTGTCTTAAAGCTACAGATATCTTTGGTTCAGTGCATAAATCCATGGTCAAGGAAGAAAACTTGCAGGAACTACAAGTGGTACTTAAGTGAACATTGTTGGTCACTCTTTTAACCCATGTTGGTACCCCTTCGAGTGGCAGTGCAACATATAGAACCTGTATACGGATCAACCTAGATATATTGAATCACTCCGTAGATAAGTCGATCGACCACCTGAATTCTATAGTTCCATTGCGAAAAACACCCGGGAAGATACTCTCTAGTACCTGGGTAATCAATTAGTACAACAAAGGGTATGATCTAGCCTCCTTAGTTGGTGCCCTAAGATATTGGGTCGAGTACTATTGTTCGACCCCACATATATATCAGAGAGCTATAACACAGGGAAAACCCTTTTATGTAGAAAAATTGAACACACTAACCCTTGGGATGGAAATATATAAGAAACAAAACAAACAATATCTACTACTGTGCAACCTTGCCTCCTGCATTCGGGTTGCAAAATTCCTACACATTTATTCTTGTTGAGAATTTGGCCATTTTGTCACTACAGTATTATTTAGATTGGAGTATAACTCCACAAGAATAATAAAAAAAAAGAGTCTGGATTGCAGTCATACCTATCATTTTTTAGAAATTTATTTTTCCCATGGACCCGATCCCTTCCTGACACCCCTATTTGGAACTTATCCCATTGACTTCCTCTCTTTGCACTGATCATAGTGGTACCATGTTGGATTACTGAGAGGGGGGGTGAATCAGTAATAGAGTAATCTGATCCTTTTTAACCACAAAATGCAAGTGTTATATCAATGTAGCATTATCATTCAATAGTTGCATAGTAAATAAACAATGAACAAATGAGAAATCATACACATACATAGTACACAAGTGTTTTTACGTGGAAACCCAAAGCGGGAGAAAACCATGGAATGTTTTTTCTTATATTTATTTAAGAATTACATTCATTGGAAGCACCAACTTCATTTGTTTTCCAACTGCAATTGGAAGGAGGCTCCAAGCCCCTATTTTCTCAGGCTACAACCTGAGGGAAGCTCCAACTCCCCAATTATCTGGCTACAACTAGATGGAGGCTACAACTCCCTATGTTCTCTAGCTACAACCACCTATCCTTGCCCCATCCAACTACCCTGAAATAAAAGTAGAATGATCGAACCACTGTCACACTATCACTGTGAGATATATTGTTGTAAACCTGTACCAATCAACCTGTAATCATCCTGTACCATAAAAAAGTGCATCAACCATGCACCAACCTATACCAAACAACCTATAATCATCCTATGCCATAAACAAGTGCATCAACCATGCACCAACCTGTACCAATAACATGTGCCAACATGTACCATACATTAACTTGTACCTCAACCTGTAACAACCTGTCACAATAACCTGTCCAAACAACCTATAATCATCCTGTACCATAAAAAAGTGCATCAACCATGCACCAAATATGTACCAATCATGCATAAAATACACATAAACTATGACTCATCAAGATGTACCAACATCATCAACTATACACCTCATGTATGTGCCAACTCATCAACTACTTGTCTCAATATGTACCCAACATGCCTCAACCAAAATCCCCCTCATCAATTTCATCATCCAAATATATGATTTGTAACTCTATAATAGACCTGGTGTATGATCACATACCTTCAAACCTTCCTTAACTTTAACAACAAGGATAGCATTTCATCATGAAACTTACTTTAGTCTCACATGACTAATTTTGGATTAGTCAACAACCCTAACTTGAAATAATCATAACTATGTGCTTGCAATGAATAAAGATCTGAGAAAATGAGTACACAATGTTATTCAGCATCTTTTTATGCAATTCCTCAGGTTTCACTACTTGGAACCATCCGAGAAAAAGGAGTTATGAAATGGCACACCTTGTTTGAATTATAGCTTATTCTGAGAGAGAACTTGTGGAATGTGGAACCCAGGCTAATATTTTGTATGGATGTGAAAATGGTGCATGAATACTACATACTACACTCTAACCAATACATTTTGTGTACTAAATTTGGATCTGTTATGAATAATTTATGATGTTTTACCGAAACACCTGTTTTTAGAATGGTTCGAGACTAGCCACAAACCCTATTTCCATAGAGTGTAAATACAAAAAAACAATACCACAGAGTTAAAATTTTACCAAAATACTTGGATATGTTTCCTCAATGATCTCTCTAAAATTCATAGTCTGAATCATTCAAAATGGGTGAGATGACACGTAAATAACATACCTTATAAAAGCATCATCGAAATTTATCCTCCAATTTCAGCCTTCTTTACTTCACCTTCCTTTTAGAATTTGGCTTAGATGTCCTTTGGTTACCTCTGCATTCACTTGTAGATATTCAATATGCTCAAGTGTGATTAAAATAAGGAGCCTTGTCTCTTGTCAGGATAATCGCAATTTCTCCATTAAATTTATTATTTAAAATAATTTCTTTATCCACTTTGACTTATAGCACTCTCATCACTTCACTTTATTGTTTTACCTTATAAAATCTTAAGAAACCCTTTCCCTTGTTTAGGGCCCCAACCCACTTCCACAACCACTTGTCCACTTAGTAATTTCTCCATTAACTTTATTATTTTAAATAATTTCTTTGTATCCACTTTGACTTATAGTACGCACTCATCCTTAATTTATTATTTTAAATAATTTCTTCTTTGCAACCACTTTGACTACTTTTGTGCTTTGGGGCTTCTACATGACTCTTGAGGGTTCCCCAACTACCGCATGGCCATAACTCTCTAACGGTGAGGAGTTATGTAGCACGTTCCATGCAACGGAAATGACATGACACATACTATCCATTTAAGAATATTCTTACCTTCAAATATATTAAAAACTCATACCATTATACATCAAATAGGCTTGGGTCCATTACCCAAACCTTTCGCCTCTTGAAATTCTCTATCGGACTTCTTTAGGGTTTGACATCAATGAAAACCAACCCAAATAATCAACAATATCCGCCTTTGGCATTGATTGATGGAAACACTTTTGATTGCAATGCTAAATTCATATCCTCAGCTGCTCCCCTTGTGAACCATTACCTCTGTTATCTTTCTTCAAAGCATTTACCTTTGCATCACGATAAATATCTCCCCTTTTTTCATCAATGGAAAAGGTATTTTTCCATCTAAGGCTACTCCCACGACTGAACTCTTCACGAAACTAGTCTAATGACATTCTATTTATGGTGTTATCCCTTGTGTAAAATCTAATGCATATAAGATAATCATTCAAAATCATTATTTTTTGGAGTAGAAATTACTATGAATCTCTGGAGAAGATACTAAAGGAAACTTTCTGGAGACAGTTTTGTAAAGATGTCTTGAACTTGTTCTTTTTACCCACATATTCAACTTTGATGTTCTTCTCTCTGCAGCTTGTTCTCTTAGAAAGTGATTCTTGATTGGAATGTTCTTTGTCTTGGAGTGCATCAATGAGTTTGAGATATTGATGTAGCTTTATTATCATAATGAATTGAATGGTCTCATCATAATCAACACGTATATCTGTCAAACTTTGTTTCATCCATGAGTATGTTATCACTGTAACAATTTTCAGACAAGATCCAAGTCTCAGAAATTTAGTAAGAGCTACATCGTCACTGAAGCTTGATTGTTTGGAGAATTGATAATTTAGAGGACCAAGACATATATGGCGGTGTATGGAAAAATATAGAGGAGGCACAAGGTATAAATCGATGGACTGTCGATTGTAAAATGGCCCGGATCAATGGTTGGGGCCTATGGTGATGAACTTGTACGGGACTTAACCATGTAAAGGTGGATTGGGGAAAACCATTGTGGTTTTAAAATGGACGTATGACGCCTCTAGAGATACATCAGGGTGAAAGGCGGATTGCCTAAAACCTATTTCACAAAATCCCCGATGTCGCATGTTTCAATATGTCAAATCAACCACTTGTGGGGCGGGCGATGGCTGGTCAGAATCACCCTGTTTCACTCATCCGGTACTTCAAAACCGTGTGATGTCAGGTGAATGTCGCCATATAAAGAACTAAAAATCTGTCATTTGAAATGGATTAGCCAAGCATGGTAAACCAACGTACTTGTGGTTGATCCTGTCAGTTTTTCATGATTGGAACTCTATAACTTCTGATTCTCAAATTTGAGGGTATCATCTCATCCGTAAGATTAACTCTCTAATTTTTGAAAGGAACATCTTGGTGTCCCTTGATATTGAGATACATGGACAAGGCTAATAAAGCCATATCTAGTCAGACAGGTCATTCAAGTAACATGATGGGTTTATCTACTGATAAGAAAGAAAGGGAAATTGCACATATATTAGCAATTAAATTCCATATGAAACCTGCTATATACCCAGGATTATAAGTTAGGATAAATCCCATCTTGAAGGACCTAATCATAAACATGCTAGTTGTGAAAAATAAATGGAGCAAACATAAGAAGACAAAAAACATGGATGGAATGGCTGAAAGCATTGGGGAAAATTAATCGGTTTGGTTGGACACTCTAAAGGAGGAGATAACCAAACTGAAATGAATCCTCAAGTGGGAATAATTACATCCCAACAAATTTTGAACAAATGGTGGTCGAAGAAAGGGGCCCATATATGACAGACCTATTCCTAACAGTTCCTTTAAAATAGGATAATTGTTATTTTTAAATTGTTATTCATTTTTAACAACTTATCTCTATTTTAGAATTATGGGGAAGTCCTGAGCGTTTTTAATTCCACGAGAAATTCCTCTCTCTCTCTCTCTATATCTATCTATCTATCTATCTATCTATCTATCTATACATATATATATATATATATATATATAATCTCAAGGATATAGAAAGTGTTAGGATATTTAGACACTTAGGAATTAGTAAGATCTACTTGGTTTATTGTTGTTAGGTAAGAAAGTGTGTTTTCTAGTGTGTTTCTTGGTATGCATTAATATGCATTTGTAGTTTGAAAATACGACGGTCACGATATGTTTCCCACGACCTTAGAGGTGATCCGATGGTTCATACTCTCCACCGATCTTAATGACCATTGATCTCCATGGCTTAACACCCAATTGGTCCATGATCTCTATTTAAGAAACATGGAGGACCATTTGTTGATGATCGATTGTGAGAAAATCTCTTGTAAAATCTCTCACGTAAATCTTTTCTTTGCATTAATAAACTGCTCCAAGTGGTTGTGTTGGTTGAGGCTGTGGATGTTTCCTCGTGGGGTTTTACCACTTGAAAACATTGGTGTGTTGATGTTTGATCTAGTTATGTGGGTGGTTACTGCGGAGGTGTTTTCCTGGTGGAATACCTATTTTTTTTTGAACATGGTATCAAAGCCTATTTAAAGATCTGTTCCTGTTGTAGATCGAGATGCGTGGAAGTCGAGTTGTCTCATCTCTATTTTTTTGTCTCTTCCATACATTTCTAGGATTAAAGGACTATTTCATTGAGTCTGTAGCACTTGTTTCATTTAGGAACACTTTTCGTTTCACTTTCGAAAATGTTATTTCCCAGAGATTCTGACCATTTCAGTCAGATATGGAAGTATAAAGTTTGAATACACATTTTTAATTTTTGAAGTTTTTGGTTTTATTTAGGTTTGTATTTTTTTAATTTCTGGGTTGCTTTACTCTTTTTTAGATCTGTGTATGCTCTTTTGCATACTGTGTGATCTGAAAAATCACAAACAAATAGGAAAAGGTGCATCTTCGGGTAAGCTAACCAAAGATCTAACCCTTGTTGTCATCGAAATTGAATTTTTTACTTTGTGAAAATAGTTTTTGCTGCAGCTCTCAAGGGTCATCCAAAAACAACAACAACAACATTACAATATGTTTGCTAGACCATTTGGTTAAAATTTTTTCTTGTCTGGTAAAGTTAAGTTAAACCTCTCTTTTGTTACCGAAAAGTTTTAAAAATTGTAAAGTGTATTTCACTTCAGAGTATAAAATTGTGAATCACTATAAGTAGCGATATTTTTTATTTTTAGAGTTATTTTGCATGCTTCCTTTTTGTTATAAGATAACTTCATTGTAAAAGTGATCCCCACTTCTCTTTATAAGTGGGTCACTTCATAAAAGCAACTTATATACTATCACGTCGTCATTTGGTTATCGTTTATGCATTTTTTTAAAGGGCATAACTCTCACATCGGAAGTCCGTTTTCAATGCCATTTTTTTTTTTTTAAACCCTTTTTTTTTTTTTTTTTTTTTTTTTTTTTTTTTTTTTTTTTGTTTTAAATTAATATTTTATACATATTTAATATGGCTTCTACAAGTACTATCTTGCTTACGATATGACTACTTCCAATGGAAATCTCATGGAAGATTTATTAAGAAGTAAAAGGCTTGTACCCGAGGATTACCTTGGGAAAGGAAAAACCCACTAATGCTGATAAGAAATCCAAGTGGGATAATAAGAATGACAAAAAATGTGGACTAAATACGATTTCCATCTCTCATGATTTAAGTTACCACATTCAAGACATTGATGACCCCAAAGAAGCTTGGAAAAGATTGAATCTGTGTTTGAGTAAACTCAATATTATTTTGAAGTACAGTTAGAAATCAAATACTAACCTTGAGTCTAAATGATTTTTCTTCTGCTTGCCTTGGTGACTATCTATCTAGGTTTAAAAACACTAAGAATTTTTATGTGTGAAGAATGTAAGATAAAGATGGAGGAAAGTGTTGCATCTATCTTATTCTTTCTAAGCTAGGTGATATAACGTGTGTTTGTATATACCTTTTATGCAATGAGAGAGACTCTAGGGAAAGAAGCTTATAAAAATCCCATTGTTGAGTCCTTTTGTGCTTCTTTTGATTAGAGAGGGAAGATAAGCTTGTACAATTTGGGTGATCAACACTACAAGTACCTACAACAAAGCCTTATTTTCCCAGAAGAAAGATAAACCCAAATATCCAAAAAAGAAACATCCTCACAAAAACAACAACAAAGGGTCCCAAACACCTTTCGAGGGTGACTTCATCTCCCTACGGTGACAAAGGGCAAAATATAAATATAAAAGAATACTAATAGACATTGCAACTTTGTGATAAAAATGGTCCTTGATGAGGTCAAATGTTTCAAGAAGATGAAAACTTTAGAAGCCAGCGATGAAGAAGAACAACATCAGTGTTAACATTTCTCATGGACATGCACTTCTTTCTTTTGGTTTCTCCTTCAATGAAATTCTACTTCTTAAAATTAGGTGGCATATTGATTTAGGAGCATCTTATCATATAGCTAGTTGAAACCATATTTTTTCTACTCTAAATAGAATGTAACACCAAGAAAATATGTGTTAGTGATGATAGATCTCTTGGTGTAGGATGGAATGATTCAAGTAGATAATGGTCATTTCAATGATGTATTATATTGATTTCAAGTCTTTCTTGTAGCAACCTTCTGTTAGTGTATCAAATCACTCATTCGGTGAAGGTAAAACCGTCGAATTTTCCACGTCCTGCCAAGTTGTAATCAAGGATCTAAAAAGATCCTAGGCATGTTCTTTAGCTGGAATTGTTGATGATATTAAGTTGGCCTAAGTTTGACAACTTTAAGGTCGTAATTTTCATCAGTTTTTGTTGGGCTGATGACTTAGAACAAACTTTAGCATGAAGCAGTTTGGTCATCTAAACTATCACTTTATTGCAAAAAATTAATCAAAATATGGTGAATGGATGCTTCCCTCTTTTTCATCAGAGATGGTGTTTGTGTTGGTTGTGTTCGACAAACATCATGGGATATTTGACAAAGCGTGCCTCTTGTGCCTGAGGTCCTTGCAGCTTGTTCACAGTGATTTGTGTGGTCCCACTTTCTTCTCCCTTCTTTTTTTAATGATTGCAAGTATTTCTGCTTTCATTGATGTGAAGCTTTTCTAAAGCGTACTTGGGTTTACTTCTTAAAACTCAAAGAGTGAAGTTTTGTTTTCATTTTTGGCCTACAAAGCCCTTGTAGAAAGAAATCTGGACACATCAAATTCAAAGGTTAAGAACAGATAGCGGAGGCAAATATGTGAACAATAATTTTACAAAATGCGCACTACCGCGAGGGAATCAAATACAAACACAGCATTACATATACACCTACAACAAAAGTGGTGTTCTTTGAGAGAAAGAACCACACATTAAAATGGCTAATTGTATGATCAATCTAAGGGATTAAGTCCTAAAAGTATTGGGCGGAAGCCATCGAATGTGAAAATTACATAGTAAAATGCAAAATGCTTTCTCCCACAAAGCTCTTAAAAATATAACACGGAAGAAGCTTGGACTAAAATTAAACTAGATGTCTTAAAAATATAACACCGGAAGAAGCTTGGACTAAAATTAAACTAGATGTAAGTCACTTCCGTGTATTTGGCAGTATAGCATGGGCTCACATTCCTGATGAGAAAAGGAAAGCATTGCAACCTAAAAGTGAGAAGTGTATATCTGTTGGTTATTCTGAAGATGTCAAAGGTTACAAACTTCTTCAATCACATTGTAATGAAATTATTATTAGAAGAGATGTTAAATTTGATGAAAAAATCTTGGCCTGCGAGCCTAATTCAAAGATTCTACCTTCTTCAGCCTGTGAGCCATCTTCGATGTTTGTGCCTTCTTATGCTTTGGTTTCTTCTTCAGAGGATGAAAGTGAGGATGAAAATCCACCTTTTCCTACTCACCCTCCTCCAGATGAGTCCTTTGAACCTGAACCAGCACCAACTCCACCGCTTCCTAGATGGGTCCATTCAACATGAGAAGCAGCTGGTGATCTTATTGGTGATCCGTCAGATCAACATTAGACACGTTCACAATTCCCGTGAGCCTCTTCTCTTTTGGATCAAGTTTTAAAAAATCATGATCCAAAGACATTTGCATAAGCTTCAGGTCATCTAGATTGGGATGCAACAATGAATGAAGAGTATCGTTCTTTAATGGAAAATGATACTTGGGATCTTGTACCTCTTCCAAAAGGAAGAAAACTTGTTACATGCAAATGGGTTTACAGAACTATGTATGCATTAGATGGAAGTGTTGAAAGACACAAGGCTCAGTTAGTTGCCAAAGGATTTTCCCAAGTTGAAGGAATTGACTATAATGAAACCTTTTCCCCTATAGAAAAAATGAATTCCATCCTCCTTATTCTTGCCCTTGCTGCCTCACATAAATGGGAGGTCCATCAGATGGATGTTAAATCCTCCTTTTTGCATGGAGATTTTCAAGAAGAAATATACATGGAACAACCTCCTGGCTATGTCCAGAATGACTCTAGCCTTGTTTGTAACCTCAAGAAATCTCTTTATGGTCTCAAGCAAGCTCCCCATTCTTGGTATGCTAGAATGGATAGCTTTCTTATTGCCACTGGATTCTCTAGATTCCATTCTGATTCTAATGTCTATACCAAGAAAGTAGGAATCCATCTCATAATCCTTGTCCTTTATGTTGATGACCTTATCCTTACTAGTAGTGACTCAAAGCTTTTAAACCATGTGAAAACCAGCCTTAAGAAGAAATTTGAAATGACAGACTTGGGATTTTTGCACTATTTCCTTGGCCTCCAAGTTTTGCAAACCAATGAAGGAATTTTTGTTTCCCAGTATAAGTATGCTTGTGACCTTCATCTCTTTCACATGGACGATTGTAAACCAACCCCTTCTCCCTTCCAGTCTGGAGTCAAGCTTTTTGCCACCTGTACTTCTCTTGAAGTTGATGCCACCCTGTACCGTTAGTTAGTTGGTAGCCTCTTATACTTGACTCATACCCGTCTTGATATTTCCTTTGTTGTTGGTCTTGTTGCCTGATTTATTAAAATACCCCATGAAAGCCATTGGAAAGCAGCTAAAAGGATACTTCACTATGTTCATGGTAGAGTTTAGTTCGAGATACATTACAGTTCAGAGGGGGAATCCTTTATTTGTTGGCTTCACTGATTCATATTGGGCTGGAGACCCTGATGATTGGAAGTCTACTGCAAGTTATGTTTTCAACCTTGGTTCAATACCTGTCACTTGGGCCTATAAGAAACAACAGGCTGTTGCACTTTCTTTAATAGAAGCATAGTACCGAGCAGCTGTACATGCAAGTTAGGAAGCCATGTGTCTTTGACAGATCCTTTCAGAGTTTGGATTCTAGCACTAGCATCCAACCATCCTTTGTTGTGACAATTAGAGTGCCATCAAGATCGCCAAGGACCCAGTTCAAAATCAACGTAGCAAACACATTGAGCTACACATGCACTTCATCAGAAAGCTCATTCATGATCAAGCTATTAAAGTGCTCTTTTTCCCTACAAAAGATCAAGTTGCATACATTTTCACAAAGTCTCTTATAGAAGCGAAGTTTTCCAAACTTCGAACTATGTTAGGAGTTTAGGAAGTTGTCATTAAGGGGGGATAGGATTTAATGCCTCCTTCCTTCTCCTATTGTGTCACTATTGTAAATCCTTCAATATTATCCCAAGTTGTTCTTAAGGGGGGATGTTAGCATATTTAGACACTTAGGAGTTAGTAAGATCTACTTGGTCTATTGTGTCGTTAGGTAAAAGTGTTTTTTCTAGTGTGTTTCTTTAGTATGCATTAATATGCATTTGTAGTTAGGAAATCCGACAGTCATGATATGTTCTCGACATAGAGTGATCTGACAATTCATACTCTCCTCGATCTTAACGACCATTGATCTGTGGATTAACACCTGATTGGTCCATGATCTCTATTTAAAGAGCATGGAGGGTCATTTGTTGATTATTGATTGTGAGAAAATCTCTTGTAAAATCTCTTTGTAATCTTTTTCTTTGCATTAATAAACTGCTCCAAGTAGCCGCGTTCGCTGGGGTCATGGATGTTTCCCCGTAGGGGTTTTACCATGTGAAAACATCAGTGTATTGATCTTTGATTTGGTTATGTGAGTGGTTACTGAAGGTGTTCATCCTCTATTGGAATACCTATGTTGTCGAATAGAAAGGATGGATGAAAGAGGAGCCTGCCCTCTATGCAGAAAGACCTTTGTAAATTTTTAGGGCTAGAATGAATATATAAATGCATAAGCATATTTTGGACTTTTTATGAAAAGATTATAACTAGAGGTGATATGAGTCTTGTTTCCCCTTCATAGTATGTGTTTCCTGTGATATTTTATTCCATATACATTTTTCTTCTGTTTAAATTGGAGATTTAAAGGTCCAGAATTCATCATTTGATGCTCTTGGCTTAGCAATTTGGACTATGTTTATCTCTTCTGAACTAATTTAGAATTCATTCCTATAATGCTATGATGTAGTTATGTGTTTCCTATTCCTCTGATGCCATGCAAATTTTTTAGATATAAACTCAGACTCACTGCCTGATTTAGCCTTTTCCTCTTAATAGTTCTCAGGTTTGACAATGTATCGTTTATTATAGACTCCATAGCCCAAATGTCTTCTTCATTCCTCCAGTCATTTTATTAAAAACCCCCAACACAAACCAAATCTAGCCACTGATTGCCAAAGAAATACCCAGTGACACAAGGGATCCCTCTCTGAGTTGAGCAAGCTAGTGCCTTGGCTCTAATGCTGGTTGAAATAGTTACCTCTGTCGTTTGTTTATCAACCAAAACAAATTTACAAAGTGCTAACATTCTGGTGCCATTGTCGAGGACGAAATTGAAAAATTTTCCCTGGGAAAGAACGACATGGTTGAGTTCTAAGGTATAAGAGCAACAAACATTTAGGCACATATTGGTTGTATTCCTTCTCTGGCGACTCCATACATCAAAAAATCAGTTTGAAGGTGATTCCACTAGTAGAAGAATCAAGAAATTCAAATTTTCACTGGCAACTCCACTCTCAATGCAGAATCTAGCTTCCAAAACATTATTGGTGACTCCACTTAAGCTGAAAATGTAATTCAAAGACTCCACTAGAAAATGAGATCTCTTACATAGGTATGAAAAGACATTATGGAATAAAACAAGTACTTAAAATTGGATTTTTTCCAAGGAATTTTATTGTTTATTATAAGTTGCCTCTGCTCCTTCCTTGAACATGACAAACAAATTTTTCTTTACCTGTTGCATTCTAATGATGATCATGAGGATCTTGCAATGATATATCCTCCTCTTAAATTTGTACATGCATATCGTCACTGTATCAGTGATGTTGATAAAAAAAATCCCATCTGGGCCATGTGATGACCATAACCAAGTTGATGAGCCTCATGAAACCAGGGTTGATATTTCATCTCCTTCACTTGACCCAACACCCTTCAATATTTAGCATAGATACAGACCCTTAAAGTTACCCCGAATCCTTCATGATTTTCCTCCAAAACACTATGAGTACCTGCCTATGTTTTATGGGAAACCTGACACCATCTCAGCTGAAAAACACATCCAAGGGTTTGAAAATTTTATAGATTTGTTTGAGATTGACCATGATGATGTTTGTATGAGGGACTTATCTCAATACTTGAAAGGGGACACCAAAGACTGGTTTAGACATTTGCAGCCAGATACAATTAGCTCATGGGAGGAATTGAAGAATTTGTTTTTAAATTTTTGGGGCAAGAAGAAGTCTTTGGAGCTACAACTTGTAGAGTTCTATGCCTTGAAATGGAAAAGCAACGAAACTATCTCTATATTCAGTAGAAGGTTTTTCAGTATTTACTACAAATTGCCTGAAGAGATTCAACCCACTGAAGTTGCTGCCATGCCCCATTATACAACAACTCTTCATCCAGATTTGTCTTTCCACTTGATGGAAAGGAGACCTAAGTCCTTACAAAAAATGTTTAATGGTGCCCAAGATATTCAACACAACATCCAAGCATGTAAATAGATCCAAAAGGAGGGGTTGGATGCTCAATAACATGAAAGTGAATATGAACAGAAAATAGTTGATTGGAATCTTAATCATAGAATTGACAATATCATGGGCCCTCTTGAAGTTTCAAATACTTATGATTGTGCTAAACATTATATTCCACTTGTTAAAAGAAGAGGTGTTGTTTTATCTTCTAAGCCATCCCATGATGAGCAGGGGGCTGATTATTTTATATATTCTTTTGTAGACAGTCAAGCGGATGAGTTTGAAAACCAGTTTGTTGAAGAACAGATTAATGTTCCAAGTCTATTCTTGTTAGATGACGTTGCATATGATGTTGATTTTCCTGTATATGAAAAATACGAGGATGATTTTGATATTGAAGACTTTCTTTTTCAGCAGTACAGTGAGGAGAAAAATATTAGATTAGCTGAAGAGAATTCTCTACCCTTGTGCTTTACTACATTCAAATTGTTGAAAGATAATTCTCATATTATTGTTGAGGAAAACGAATTTGTGTTGATGCAAAGTCACACCAAACCAACGAAACAGATTCTCAAGATATTGGAACACTCTTTTCGGATGCTTGATGACCCTATTCTTTGTTTTGAGGAAGACCTTGTAAATTTAGAAATACAGTCATTGGTCGAAGACAAAGATGAAAGTGAGCATGTCCAGAAACCAAAAGAGATGGAAAAATGTACCTATGATGATACTGGAAAAAATGAAGAAGGTTTCGAGTCATGTAACAGAACCTTGCCATTGTGTTTTCCCTCATTCGAATTATTAAAACAAAATATCTGTAGCATTTCAAATCAGAGAGCGTCCAAGCATGGAATTGAAAGTGAAGAAAGAAGTGGGTTTACAGATAAAAACTCTCTCCCCTTATGTTTTTCTTACTTTGAATGGTTAAGAGAAAATCGTGAAATTTCAGAAAAAATAGGGAATTCTGATTATATTTACAGTAACACTGTCATCATTAAATAACACCAAATACACTCACATGCATTGCACGATCATTACTTGGAAGGATATTTCAATTCAGAATTCTAATCTATGCTTAGTCGTCAGATTAAAGAAGAAGCCGATCAAGAATTTTTTATCAAAGGTCTTTTCCTTTCTCCTAGAACTAATGCATATGTTCAACAATATTACCAACAAGACAAGGTATTTCAAGGTTTCCTTTCTTCCCCTGAAAATGATGTAGTGATCCTATTTTTGAACAGCCTAGATATGGATGAAGATTTTGAAATTTCACCTATGAAAACTCCGAACAACGAGGAAACCCTTGTGGAGGAATCTTTCTCCTCTATATCGATTCCTGAAAAGGAATCATTCTTCCATATGATTCATGATCTCAAGACACATTATATGGGAAAGGTTTATGATCAGAGTCTACCAATAACACTGGATTACAATGAATCAATGTTTGTACCAGATATGAATCTTTTTACACCAGATGATGTTCTCTAGCCATGGTTTCTTTATGAATCAGGAAACCCCTACTACCATACTTCTCAACAAATCTGTCAGTTTTTTAGAAGTCACCAAGTTGAATCACTTAAAAACAAAAATGCAGTGGAAGGAGTGAAACATGATGATTGTTTTACACATATTTTAGAAGATCCATTTGCAATCTTTTTGGAATAAATGAGCAAGACAAATGTATTTAATTTTTTTAGATTTGGATTTATGGATGAATTGTTGAATGAATTAGCAATAAGTTGGATCTGGAGAAAGTTTGTGCAAAGTAAACAAATAGTGGATAAAATGCTTGCATGGTTGCATCGACATTTTGATTTCACTTGATTGAGTATTCATTTCAACGTTTTAGGGTAGGTAGGAATGTATGAATAAACTTGTTGGACAAGAATTTTTCAGTTTATATTTCCAATATTGTGTACAGTCAGTTTCAGCAGTATATTCATTATTTAGTATCCAGTTGAGAACAGCGTGCAAAGTTTGGACTTCAGCAGTTACTAGTGATATGGTAGGAGCAGGGTACATGCACATTTTTTGGGATCATCCCAATGGATCAGGCACCAAGTCTATGATTTCTTTGCTACCTCACAGGGAGGATAACATCCCTAGTTGGAGTCTATGTTATCACCATAAAAATTTTCAGACAAGATCCAAGTATCGAAAATTTAGCAAGAGCTACATCGTCGCAAAAGCTTGATAGTTTGGAGAATTGATAATTTGGAGGACCAGGACATATCTGGCAGTGTATGGAAAAATATAGAGGAGGCACAAAAGGTACAACTCGACGGACTTTCGATTGTAAAATGGTCCAAATCAATGGCTGGGGCCCATCTCGGGCGGTGAACTTGCACGGGATTTAACTATGTAAATGCAAATTGGGGAAAACCATTGTGGTTTTTAAAATGGATGTGCGGTGCCTCCAGAGATGCATCTGGGTGAAAGGAGGGTTTCCTAAAACCTCTTTCACAAAAGCCCCGATGTCACATGTTTCAATATGTCAAATAAACCACTCGTGGGGTGGGCAGCGGCTGGTCAGAATCACCCTGCTTCACTCGTTCGGTACTTCACAACGGTATGATGTAAGGTGAATGCCGCCATACAACGAACTTGAAATCTAATCATTTGAAATGGATTAGCCAAGCATGGTAAACCAACGTACCTGTAAGTGACTCTGTTAGTGATTCATGATTGGAGCTCTATAACTACCGATTCTCAAGTATGAGGGTATCATCTCCTCTGTAAGATTAACTCTCTAATTTTTGAAAGGAACATCTTGGTGTCCATGATATTGAGATACATGGACAAGGTTAATCATGCCATATCCAGTCAAACAAGCCATTCAAGTAACATGACAATTTTATCTATTGGTAAGAAGGAAAGGGAAATTGCACATATATTAGCAACTAAATTCCATACAAAACCTACTACAGACCTAGAATTAGAAGTCAGTGATGACACAGACCCCCTGCCCTTGGGCTGAGATCCACACAGGATCGTTCTAATTTCTCCATGAGTCGAAGCGACTCCTTCGATTCCCTATTGAAACCTTCAATAAATCCGATCCACAGATCCTTCACGAAAACTCCACCTACACCACGTGCACCAGGTGTGAGTATTTGCCTCCACACAACCACAAATCGGCCTTAGTGCAAGTGCTTTTCGCAACTCACAACTCGCGAGTTCGTGAGTCTAAGATCCTTGACTCCTCTTTTCCAAACCTCCGATACCTGAGATGTCGATACATGTATGGTTTCTCCTTGCTAGCACCTCTACCAATGACCACGGGCTAGGGCCTAACTCTAACACCCCTCGCAACTCACAACTTTGCAAGTTGGAGCGTTGATCCCTTGTGCTCCTCCTTCATGAATCCTCGAGACGCGATAAGTCAACAATAGTTGACTCCTTCCTAGGCGACGTGTGTCCACCACCTGTCACCCGCTTCCATCTTTCTCTAGGAATTGTTACTACGCCACCTGTCAACCACGTGGTCCCCACCAACCGGATGTGCCACGTGTTCACACAAGCCCTCGACACTCAACACTTAGTGATTTCTATAGTCAAAAAGAAACTCTCTCAAACCCTGAACCCCTGAGTACACGATACCATGTGGAGATTCTGATCCAACGGTTCTCCCATAGTTTTGGATCCAACGGTCTGGATCTCCTTCTCTATTCCTCGCAACTTGGAACTTCACACAAACCAAGAAAATTGGTCTGACCTCCAAATTCATAAACCCCAAGTTCGTGATATGATCCAATGACAGACACAAAGCAGGATCAATGGCTCATGTTGATCCTGGATCCTAAGGTGATGGGTTTCACCGGCCTCTAATCACCTTGCAACTCTACCAAATCTAATGACTCTCACAACTTCGCACTTCCTTCATGAAGGCTTCTGACCATCCATACGACTCCACTGGATCCTACAGTCTTCACGACTTCGTGAACTCTCCATGGAGAATTTTGACTGCTCGATTCTTGCTTCAATGGTTTTTACCCAAACGACTGAATTTTCTCCCTTCTGAACTTAACTTCTATGCGACGACTTCAATCCCCGTCTTCCTTTGAAATATTCAAAAGTGTTATCCCTCCTGAAATTTCACTTGCAAACTCAAGCCTCCCAAAGGGTTTCCTGCTCGCACTCCTTGCGGAAAACTTTCAAATAACTTCCAGTTATTTGAGTCTTCGGCTCTGTGCACTCTTTGCAATAGCAGTCCTTCCACCTTCACCTTAGTTGATAAGTACTAAGGCTTCCACTAGCCTGTGCACACCTTGCATGTCTCTGTATTTCACCTACACTTCTACTGGTATGAGAACAATGGTATCTCTCCTGAGCTCTCTGAGATAAAACTCAGACTCTTTTCAATGCACGCCTTTCGAACGTTTCACTACACTCCTTGCAGGAATTCTTAGGAAGAGAAATAGTTGAAACTCATTCTTATCCTCTCTCAAACTTCATACATTCAACATGAAATCACACATTTAACCCAACATTGAAACAAATGCATAAACAGATAGAATAAAACAACTGTAAATATATAATTCAGCAAATGAAAATAGTTAGCATCATAACACCATGAATATTGAGTCAAAGCTTCATATATTAACTCAACTGCTCCTATACATGGGTTCTTTTCTATAACTCTCAATGATGATAATGTTACCATGATACAATGATACAAGGGTGAGGGTTCTTCTCTTCTAACTTTATGCTTGCTTGGTTGGATGCTTACGATGCTCCTGCATCATAATCCCTCACTTGAAAATTTTCATGAACTCCTGTTCATGAGATCTTGCACGGTCTATCCATGCCTATGAATTTTTTCTTCATCCTCCCAATTGGCATCTTCAACTGGATGTCCTTTCCACTTGACCAAGTATTCAAAATACTCCTTCCTCCCGGTCTTTCTGCTAATCCTCTTGTTAATTATGCTTTCCATCTGCATCTTTTCAGCTACAAGCATTTGTTTTGTCCATTGAACTTTTTTCTGTTCATCTTCTGCTCCTATTTCTTTAGTTCTGTAAGGGTACAAATCCACAACATTGAATATCAGTGAGATTCTGACTCCATCGAGTAATTCAATCTCATACGTGTTTGCCCCAAATTTCTTCATGACCTTGCATGGTCCAATCTTTTTCATCTTCAATTTGTTATATGTTCCCCTTGGGAACCTCTCCTTCCTCAGATGTGCAAGAATCAGATCACCAACTTCAAATTGAAGTTCTTTTCTATGTTGATCTTCTCTCTATTTGTATTCTTGACTTGTACTCTGCAATCTCTCCTTAATTCGACTGTGCAACTCCTTCATTCCTTCTGCAAAGCCCTCTGCACTAGCACTCCTGAATTCTTTTTGTTCTGAATCTTTCAATTCAGAAACTCCCCTTGGCTACATTCCATATACAATCTGGAATGGACTCTGCCCCGTGCTTCTATTATGTGAATCATTGTAAGAGAATTCTTCCCATGGCAGAATATGATCCCATTGACTGTGGTGTTCAGTTACTAAGCTCCTCAACAAATCTCCCAAGCTCATGTTCGTGACCTCTGTCTGTCCATCCATCTGAGGATGATACGCTGAGCTAAAAGATAAACTTGTCCCCAACATTTTCCATAAGGTCCTCCAGAAATGTCCCACAAACTTGGTATCCCGATCAAAAATGATACTCCTTGGCAAGCCATGAAGTCTGACGACTTCCTTGAAAAACAGGTTCGCAATATGAGTTGTGTCGTTGGTTTTCTGGCATGGTATGAAATGTGCCATTTTTGAAAATTTGTTGACTACCACAAAGATTGAATCATATCCTCTTTGTGTCCTTGGTAGTACCAATATGAAATTCATTCTCACTGCGTCCCACGACCTTTCAGGTATGGGTAATGGTTGATATAATCCTACATTCTTCCTTTTTCCTTTTGTGTGCTAACAAATTCTGCATCTGTCCACAAATTTCTTAACATATGTTCTCATTCTTGGCCAATAATATGAGCTACTCAACTTTGAGAATGTCTTGTCATGACTAAAGTGTCCGACCAATCCTCCACTGTGTTTTTCTTTCAGCAGATTCTCCCTCATGGAGCATTTTGGAATACATAGTTGATTTCCTCTGAACAATAATCCATCCTGGATCATGTATTCAGTCCATTAGCTTCTGTCTCTGAGAATTGGATTCTCATATGCCTTATATGCCTCCTTGAAATCTAGGTCATCCCTGTACATTTCTTTGAGGTTATCAAAACCTAAAGTCTTGACTCTGAATTCCTGCATAAGCAAACATTTCCTGCTCAAAGCATCAACAACTTTGTTAGCAGTTCTAGAAATATGCTTAATCACAAAAGTAAAATTCTGCATGAATTCAACCCATTTAGCATGTTTTTGGTTCAACTTCTCCTGTTGAGTCATGAATTGTAAAGCGTGATTATCACTGTACAAAACAAACTCTTTAGGAACCAAATAATGTCTCCATTTCTTCAGCGCTTGTATGACTGCATAGAATTCCTTGTCATATGTGGAGTACTTGATTTTCACTTCATTCATTTTCTCACTGAAATATGTGATCGACCTGTCATCTTGGCTCAAGACTGCTCAAATTTCAAATCCACTCGCATCACACCTAACCTGGAATGTCTTCCTGAAATATGGAAAAACCAAAATTGGTTGCTCAGTGATCCTCTTCTTCAGCAGATTGAAGCTCTTCTTTGCTTCCTCCATCCAGTGAAAATATTTATGTCTTTTCTTCACTGTATCCATCATTGGTGTGCTAATTCCACTGAAGTTTCGGATGAATTTCCTATAAAAACTTGCCAAACCATGGAAGCTTCGAACTTTAAACACATTTTTCGGCGATGGCCAATTCTTAATTGCATTTGCCTTTTCTGGATCCATCTTCAACTCATTTGCAGAGATAACAAAACCAAAATAAATGAGTTATGTCCTCATAAATTAAGATTTCTTCATATTAATCAACAATTTCTCTTGTTGTAATCTTCTCATTACTGCAGCTAAATGCTTTAAGTGTTCTACTTCTGTCCTGCTGAAAATTAATTTATCATCAAGATATACAATGACAAATTTCCCTATGAAATCCTTCAGGACTTCGTTCATCAACCTCATGAAAGTATTGGGCACATTCGTTAAGCCAAATGGCATAACAAGCCATTCATACAACCTCTCATTCATCTTGAATGTTGTCTTCCATTCATCACCTTCTCTCACCCTAATCTGATGATATCCACTTTTCAAATAAATCTTTGAAAAAAACTTTGCTCCACTCAAGCAATCCATCAAATCGTCCATCCTTGGCAATGGAAATCTCTATCTGATGGTAATCTTATTGATTTCTCTTGAGTCTGTACACATTCTCTAGCCTCCATATTTCTTTGGGTTGAGCATTGCCGGAACATCGCATGGACTCAAGATTTCTCGAATCAATCCTTTGTCCATTAAGTCTTGGAACTGTCTCTTAAATTCTTCATTTTCCTATGGCGTCAACCTGTACGCTACTTTGTTTGGTAAACTGGCTCCAGGTATAAGATCGATATGATGGCTTATTCTCCTGTTAGGTGGCAACGAACAAGGTATTTCATCCACTACTATACTAACAAACTTTTCCAGAAACTCCTGGATTTGTTTTGGTAAATCATCTATTCTCGTACTGGTCAAAACAATTTTGGGCTTCCTAACCATAATAAATTGCATGTCTTCCTTCTTCTTAACCTCATTAAGAAGTTCCTTCCCACTCATGATAAGTGTAGTGTTGCTCATCTCTATTTTCACTTCTTTATCCTTAATCGACAACAACATGTGATTCCTACCATTTTTCTCCAGGGTGTACGTGTTCTTCCTCCCATCATGAACTACATTTCTATCATATTTCCATGGTCTACCCAGCAATAGATGACAAACATCCATGGGAATGACATCACATAATATTTCATCTTTATATCCTCCTATTTTAAATTCAACTAAACACTATTTAGTGACATTTACCTGATGTCCTTTTTGTAGCC
>SNQJ01S0069487.1:66865-80306 GCA_010110895.2 Picea sitchensis
CCCTTTACTGCCTCTCGCTTTCCTGACACATGTCTCCCACTTAACATCCCTCCTCTGTATTTCACATCTCTCGCTCTCACTCCCCCCTTATCACCTCACGACATGTGTCTTCCACTTACTCTCCCATGTCGCCCCCACCTATGTTATCATCCTCACTTTCGCCTCTTGTTTCCTAACATGTGTCCTCCTCCTCCCTTCTATGTCACCTCTGTCATGTCGTCATATCCCACCTCAACCAATCACACACCACAACATCCTCCCCTTTGCCTCCAAGTCCTCGACCAGCATCGTGTCACCCCCGCACCTTTACACCTCAACGCCCACGCATACCCAGTAACTTGCCATTTGTGCCCATTGCCTCAGCCTCCTAAGCTCCATCCATGTCCACCAGCCAGGTCCCTATGCAAAGGTCCAACAAAGAAGCAGATGGCCAAGGAGATCCCACCACGTCTCCCAAGCACCAATTTTGACTTGGGTCATCTGGATCCCAATGAAGCAGTTATGAAGCAGGGGTTGGGGCATCATCTACTCCATGAATGAAATTAAGAATTGTCTGACCATGAAGACGGATTGTCAACTCAGGTGTTCTGAGATCACGCACATAGAGACACTGCGTGCATAGTCTGACAGAACAAAGACTCAGAGGGACTGGCATAGTCAAGATCACTTCTGACAGAGGAAGGCATGCACAGAGGAGACTGCAAGTGCAGTCTGAGTGAGGAGACACAGCACCATCAAAGATCAAGGATGCCTCTACTAAGTATGGTGAAAGTTTTGAGTATATAGATAGAGTTCTGTGATTTCGTAATGGTCTTGGGTTGAGCAGAGCTCCTAATTTTGTAATGGTTGTGATGCCAGAGCTGTTCTTTGGTTATGTAATTAATTTGATACTTTCATATTGATAGAATTCAGTTTCCTATTTCTTTCCATTTTGTCTATAAAAATTGTTTGAAACATTCAGGTATGGAGGATCCAATCGAGGATTGTTATTTTGTTATGATGTAGGTTTGATCATGGAGGTATTGTGATCGGTTTCATTCATTTCCATGTGTTTTCTTTTCCCTCTCACACTGTATGGTTCATTGTATGGCTCGGTGTAACATCCTCGACCATCCATGTCGAGCCACATTATGCCAGAGAACTCTTCATGTTCTCTCTGCGGAACATACTGTAACATACCCAACATCCAACTGAGATATGCCACATACATTTTTTGAACTGCATGATATTAAAATATATACACACAGAGCTCTTGCAGAAACATATATATAAAATGTACACATACAAATACATCTGTACTGCACAGATTCTTACTGAAATAATAGTAAACATATACATGCAGCATATGCAGGAAATACCCATAAAAATAAACACAGTTATTACCACACATATGATACCCCATAAAAATAAGCATGTAAATAACAATGCAACATGTAAATTTATCACACAATTGACACTTATCTTGGTAAGAATGTCACCAACTATGTGTAGACCTTCCATGAACCTCCCAGCCTTAGACCACACTGTTCATCACTCTCAATGGTGAGTCACCCCTGAGCTGGGAATAAAATCCACCCGGGTAAAGGGATTCCTAACCAAGCTAATGGCTCATGGACAACAGGAAAGACTCTGTCACAGATGCTCACTCAACTAACAGCCTACAGTCCCTCATTCCCCACATGCCTGTCCCACCCAGGAAGTGTGCCCCTTCTCTGCTCAACAGTCCTTCAGTTGCCCCACTTCCTTTCTGGGCTTCAACAATAGGTCGGACAAGAAGTCTCAAAGCACTGTAGTTGCAGTTCAACACCTTCCAGAAATCAATTCCCAACAATTCTCTCACCCAGAGAGAATTGCTCATGGGTCTGACAACCCACCTCTTCAATATCCCATGGGCTTGACAACTTGCCTCTTCATTCCATCTCCCAAGCTAACCAACTACATGAACAGAGAATGGCTAAGGATACATGTTCAGGTATAGTGACAGGAATGTATGAAGAATAACTGACTGCATGAGTGATAATGGTCATGGAATCATGGCTGGATGATGGAAGGAATGATGGAAAAGATGGGAAAATGAACTAAGTTCCCACAATATGTATGCATGCCCCCAAATTGACAATTGTCATATTGGGAGCTACTTTGGCCCACTTGTCCCCAAATTTAGAACTTAGGATGAAATAATTATCCATACTTTATGATTTTAAGAAATATTAATACAATATTCCTTTTTGGCTTTATTTCCCTATCTTAGCCATTTTTCCTTAAATTTTATCCCTACCCTTTCCCTAACTAGTGGATTTTAGTCCCCCATACTCTTTTATCACGGTCAGTCTGTGTGCAACAATGAACTTTATATTAATTATGAGATATATACAAAAGTAGGTGCACTGGCCTTTAACATCTAGGCTCTCCAGCCTAATTAAAACATAAGCATCCTAGCTTATAATAATTGGCTCACCAACCTATAAAATGAAGCATATACACAAAGTCTCCCTAGCCTCACAATCCCGCACACCTAAGTTGTTGCATGCGTTATCCTGGAATGTGCAAACTTCCTCATTTTACTGCGCAATATATGTGCGCACTATGCCATGAAAGGTGCATACAAAAATGATATCAAAATAGCTCACTGGCTTAAGTACATTTACATTTACAATTGGGTTCGGCCTTAGGGATATTACAATCCCCTCCCCTTATTTATGCACTATCCTCGGTGCATCTTGTACTCATACACAACAAATTTTCAAAAATCCTCAAAAATAATGTGGGTATTCTGCCTGCATTACATCCTCATGCTCCCAAGTAGAGTCTTCAAGACCGTACCAGGTCCATTGGACCTTTACAAGACCTACGGCTCGATTCCAGAGCTATTTGAGTTTTCAGTCTAGATTGCATACTGGATGCACTTGAAAAGCGTCTTCTTGATCCACCTGAATCACATTCCAATCAATAACATGATTAGCATCAGGTATATATTTCTTGAGAAAAGATACATGGAATACATTATGAATAGACATAGATGCAGGCAATGCAATCATATAAGCAAATGGACCAATCCTCTCTAGGATTTCAAACGGCCCACAATAGCGAGCTGCCAACTTTGAACAATTTCCCAAATTCAGGGAACTTTTGTTGGCCTTAACTTTCAAGAATACATGATCACCCACTTTAAATTCCCTGTGAGTTCTTCCCTTATCAGCATATCTTTTCTGTCTCTCTTGGGAAGCTTTTAAATTTTGTTTTATTTTAATCATTTGCTCCTCCATTTCCCTGAGAAAATCTGGCCCAACCGCTGCTATGTCTGTTGGGTTATCCCAACTTACTGGTGTGTTTCACTTTCTGCCATAAAGTGCCTCAAATGGGCTCATCTTTAGAGATGCTTGGTACTCATTTTTATAAGCAAAATCTACCAGGTGTAGGTAGTCTTCCCATTTGGATGGTTTATCCATCACATACATCCTCAACATATCTTCAATCACTTGGTTCACCCTCTTTGTTTGTCCATTTGATTCTAGATGATAAGTTGTACTAAAATTCAAACTTGTTCCAAATCCATTAAATAATCCCTTCCAAAATTTTGAGCTAAATTTTGGATCTCTATCAGACACAATTGTCTTGGGTATGCCATGTAATCTAGCAATTTATTTCATATAAACATCAGCAATGTTGGTTTCCTTGTGAATGAGCTTAACTAGAATAAAATGGGCAGCTTTAGTAAGCTTATCCACCACTACCATGATAGAATCATGTTGTTTGTTTGTTCTAGGAAGTTTAGTGATGAAGTCCATTGTTACAACTTCCCATTTCCACTCAGAAATGGGTAATGGTTGTAGCAAACCATCTGGGTGTCTATGCTCGGCCTTTACCTTTTGACATTCCAAACATCTGGCAATAAAATTAGCAACCTCTTTCTTCATGCCTGGCCAATAGTATTGGCTCTTGACAGCTGCAATATTTTTTTGATATCTTGGGTACCCAGAATAAGGCACATTGTGAATTTCTCTCAATATCATATTTTTCAACTCCTTAGAATTTGGTACATAAATTATGCCCCTTTACATGAGAATTTCATCATTATCTAGCTTATATTCCTCAATTTTCTGCTGCAAAATACCTTGTTGTAATTTTTCCACTAATTCCTTGTAATGCAAATTTGATTTGGTAGCCTCTGTTATTTTGTCTTTCAAATCTGATTGCTACATGCTAATGGTTGTAGCATGCAATTCATGCACTCTTTTGTTGAATGCATCAACCACTTTGTTCTCTTTCCCCTTGATATGATTTATATCAAAATCATATTCACTTAGAAATTCTAACCATCTGGTTTTCCTATCATTTAGAGTTGGTCGATTAAATAAATATTTCAGACCATTATGGTATGTTCTTATCTCAAACCTTTTCCCCATGAGGTAGTGTCTCCATTTCATCAAGGCATGCACTATGGCTTCCAAATCCAAATGATGAGTGGCATAGTGTCTTTCATGCTCCTTCAACTTCCTTAACTCATAACATATAGAAAACCCATTTTGAGTGAGGACTCCACCAAGTCCTTCTTTACATGCATTTATGCATACAATGAAGTCTTCATTTGGGTCTGCAATCCTTAGTATTGGATCACTTGTTAAAAATTGTTTCAAGTGTTGGAAACTCTTTTCACAATCCAATGTCCATTGAAACTTCACACCCTTTCTTTGCAAGGAAGGGATTGGGTGTGCAATCTTTGAGAATCCTTCGATAAATATCCTATAGTAGCCTGCAAGGCCCATGAATTGTCTAACCTCTATCACATTCTTTGGCACTGACCATTCTCTAATGGCTTCTATCTTTTCAGGATCCACTGCTATCCCATCCTTTGAAATTATATGCCCCAAATAATGAATTTGTTTCTAATAAAATCATCACTTTCTCAATTTGGCATACAACTGATGCTCCCTTAATACTTGCAACACCACCCTCAAATGATGTTCATGATCTTCCTCTAACTTGGAATATTTAAGAATGTCATCCAAAAATACAATGACAAACTTGTCTAAATATTCTCAAAAAACGCCATTCATTAAGCACATGAAAACAGCTGGTGCATTTGATAACCCAAATGGCACCATTGTGAACTCATAATGACCATACCTTGTCCTGAAGGCGGTCTTGCTAATATCTTCCTCTTTAATCCTTACTTATGGTATCCTAACCTGAAATATATCTTTGAAAAGATCTTCGCATCCTTCAATTGATCAAAAAGATCATCAATCCTTGGTAGAGGATACTTGTTCTTAACAATCACTTTATTCAACTATCTAAAATCAATGCATAATCTTAATGTTCCATATTTCTTCTTCACAAATAAGACTGGAGAACCCCAAGGTGGCACACTTGGGCGTATATACCCCTTCTTCAGAAGCTCTTCAAGTTGCATTTTCAACTCCTTCAGCTCTGGTGTACTCATTTTGTAAGGAGTCTTTGACACTGGAGCTGCTCTAGGCATTAGATTTATAGAGAAATCAATATCTCTCTTTGGGGGTAGTCTTGGCACCTCCTTGAAGACATCTTCAAAATCTTCCAGGACTACATAATCTTCCAAATTTGGCACCTTATCTTTAGCTATCTCTTCCATATGAGATGCAAATATTTGACACCCTTTTCTGTAACATTTCTTCAACTGCAATGCTGAAATTTATCTGATGGTTACAACCCTAGGAATTCCCTGCACTTTCCTTAGGTTCCCTTCCTCATCCAAGCAAGTAAATTCCTTGTTATGACAGTCTAGGACAACATGATGTTGGTCCAATCAATCCATCCCAATTAGACAGTCATAGGAACCTAAAGGAAAGATGTTCAAATCTTCCCTGGTGTTCATTCGATTCATGTCCATAAGACATGACTTAAACATCTCATTAACTTTTCTTTTAGCTCTTGTAGCCAGCTGCACCAACCAAGATTTCCCATGCTTTCTTCTGGGCAAATGAAAAATTTCCACCATCTTAGGATCTATATAACTATGACTAGCTCCTTAATCAATTAAAATAGCAATGGTTTGGTTGTTAATCATACCTTCCAATTCAATCATATGTGACTGATACTCTACTTGCTTGTTGTCTAGGGATGCATAGATCCTTGGCACATTTATGCCCATTTCCTCCACTTTTTCATATTGTTGTACATTGTGAACAATCCTCCCTTTTTCACCTCTATGAGGACAATCTCTGAACATGTGATCTTCTTTACAACCCCAACATTGAATAGGTGGTTTCATTGGCCTTTGACCCCCTGTTCCAATCATTCTAGGCTCTCTATGAGTTTGTTGTCCCTGTGGATTATTTCTGAAGAATGGTGGCTTAGCTCCCTTCTTCCTCTGATACACCTTGAATTTATTTTTGTATTCCCAAGATTTTTGGAAAGTTGGCCTTTATTTTTTTTTATCATAAAATCATTTATCTCGCCTTATGGTCTCCTCCAATGTCTTGGGATCATCATACTATATTTTTTCACTCATGAATGAGGGAAATCCACTCAAATACCTCTCAATCTTAACTATCTCATCCTTGATGAAAGAGACATACTTCAACAGTTTTTAAAACCTTCTCTCATATTCATCTATTGACATACTCCTAATCTTGAGTTCAAATAACACTTTCATTTTCTTGTCATAGTATCTCTTAGTCAAGTATTTCTTCTCAAAATGCTTCTTGAATTCCCTCCAAGTAACACTTTTCTCTTTAATGTGTTGCACCTCCACAAGATGATCCCACCACATGGATGTCTTTCCCTTGAGTTGATAGATAGAAATTCTACCTTCTGCATGAGAAGAATAATTATGAAATTGAAAATACTTTCTCATGCCCAACAACCATGTTTCTGCATCTTCATCCTTCTTGTGCTCACCGTCAAATGTAGAAGGTTTGATTTTGTTCATTTCTCCTCGTAGCTCATCCACCCTAGACCTGTTATTCTTTCTGATAGGGGATGGACTCAAGTTTTTGCATTCTCTCTTATTGGAATGCCTCGGGGAGTGGTGGTGATGTCTACTAACACTTATGGTTCTTCTTTCCTCATCAGGAGGCTTGTGACTTCTAGATTTTCTTGAGGCACTCTCCTTGTCCAATTTCTTTTCTATTTGGTTCAAGATTTGCAATAAATTCATGTTGAAGTCATCCTTTTGCTCCTTGTCTCTCATAATCCTTTCATTATCAACTGTATGGCTTTGTACATCATTCTGCAAATTTTTAATGGTCTCTGCCATATTCATGTTTTCATTCCTTTCATCTCCATGTCCATTGGAGTTTGTTCCTTCAATGCCAAAATGAACATCCATCCCGCTAATCTCATCATTCTTGGTGGATATTTATATTCCACTGTCCTATACCTTTCCAACGCCTGCTCCCATGCTCAATTCCAAGTCTTGAGCAGAAAGTTATGGCTATTTGAAATTTTCTCATTAAATTTTATGTTCATTTTTCAACTTGGCGCAACTCTGCACTGTAATTATGAATTTTTGCACCTAATCATTTGGAATTTTCATAGGATCTCAATTAGGATTCCTCATATACATATTATGGACACTCTGTCCAAGTTTCAGCTCTTTCTGGGTTCTTGGTTTCTAGTTACAGCCTGTTGAAGATCTAGGCCAATATACCATATTGTAACTGATATGCTACATGTTCCTTATTTTCCATATTAAACACTTTTAACATGCCCAGAAATTTAATTGAACTCTGGGAATGTCTTCTATGGCTCAATATATTTGCATTGACTACTCTTGTGCCTCGATTTGATTCTGGAGCAGAAAGTTATGGCTCTTTGAAGTTAGTGGGGTCTTAAAATTTACCCTTCATTGTTTGTGCTGTAACTTTTACATAAAAGCTTCATTTGACGAACAATTTACACCATTAGAAAGCTCTCTCTGAGATCTTTTATTTGAGCTGCAGAGACATAGTGTACCTTAGGTATAGCTATGTCTCGTGGTTTTTGAGTTGCTAAAAACGCTCTTAAGGGCCTAAAAAACGTGTTGCAAAAAGATGACATTCAAATGATATAAAACGTCGCAAAAAATCACTGGTTTTTTGTTGTTGTTCGCCCTTCAAATGACTTCACGCACACAAATTTCAATCTTTGCACCCATATTTACCATGTGAATCAACAACACAAGGTAAATCATGCTTCGTGCACTTTAAAACCATTATGTATCACTTCTTTGTCACGCCAATAACTTGCGCACACTACTTTTATGCCGTGCGCCAATAACTTGCGCGCACTACTTTTATGTCATGTGCCAATATCCACAGTGTGCATTTTTTTTTACCACATGCCAATATCCACCACGCGCATTTTTTGTACCACGCGCCAATATCCACCACGCACAGTTTTTGTACTGTCCACTAATATTCCACACATAATTCACTCAACGCACTACACCATGCCAAAGTTTAGTACACCCCACCGCACACCAATACTTTGCGCGCACCATTCACTAAATTATCGTGTGACCACATTTACCCACATTACGCATGAAACTACCATACTCAACTGTGTTGTGCCAATATTGTGCACATCACGCTCGCCATTATTATGAGTGTGCACACCGCGCAATGCTAAATTTATTGCGCGGTCCTGTACACCAACATTTTTCCGCAAAGCGTCGAAATTTAGTGTGCACACCAACACGCCAACATTTTTCCGTGTAGTTCTCATTTTTTACATATCACAAGCTTTTCACTGCACATCATGCATTTTTAATGTGCCCAACTGTGCACGGTCATTTTTATGCACATCAATTCCTCTTGAATTCCGCTGCAGAAATTGGGGCTTTTGGATTAACTTTTCCCGAATTTACCATTGAAATTTTGCAATTATGAAATTTATTCAATTTCACCCCGATAACACCAATTCAAACTCTGTAACAACAATTCGTTGTGGGTTGACATTTATGGAACGAATTTATCCAAAAATCAATTCGCAAATTGAGAATTTTAACCACTAAACTTGCTCCATCTGTCATGGCTTCACTGTAACTTCAAATTCAACCCATTCTAGATCTAAATTTGCTAAAACAAGTATTAAATCGGGAATATCTCATCACTTGGCTGGATTTCTCCATTTTCTCATGAATTCATCAACAGAAATTGGGGCTTTTCCCAATTCTGTGTCGTTGTTTCTAAAAATTACCATGGACGTTCTATGACTTAAAATTTGGCCACTTTGAATTAAATCCTCTATGTAATTTCTCCTCAACTCAACTTGTTCGGCCCATCTAGGCTCATTGTTGAAAACTGAAGCTCTGATACCAATTTGTAATGTCTCTGGCCATCCATGCTGGGCCACACTATGCCAGATAACTCTTCTTGTTCTCTTTGTGGAACATACTGCAACATACCCAACATCCAACTGAGCTATGCCACATACATTTTTTGAACTGCATGCAATTAAAATATATACACATAGATCTCTTGCGGAAACGTATATATAAAACGTACACATACAAATACATATTTACTACATGGATTCTTACTGAAATAACAGTAAACATATACACGCAGCATATGCAATAAATACCCATAAAAATAAACACAGTTATTACCACACATATGATAACCCATAAAAATAAGCACGTAAATAACAATGGAGCATGTAAATTTATCACAAAATTGACACTTATCTTGGTAAGAATGTCACCAACTGCGTGCAAAACTTCCACGAACCTCCCAGCCTTAGACCACACTGTTCATCACTCTCAATAGTGAGTCACCCCTGAGATGGGACTAAACTCCACCCAGGTAAAGGGATTCCTAACCAAGCTAATGGCTCATGGACAATAGGAAATACTCCGTCACAGGTGCTCACTCAAATAAATGCCTATAGTCCCTCATTCCCCACATGTCTGTCCCACCCATTAAGTGTGCCCCTTCTCTGCTCAACAGTCCTTTGGCTTCCCCACTTCCTTTCCGGGATTCAGCAACAGTCCGGACAGGAAGTCTCAGAGCACTATAGCTGTAGGCCAACACCTTTCAGAAATCAATTCCCAACAATTCTCTCACCCAGAGAGAATTTCTCATGGGCCTAACAACCCGCCTCTTCAATATCCCACAGGCCTGAAAACCCGCCTCTTCAGTCCATCTCCCAAGCTAACCAACTACACAAACAGAGAATCGCTAAGGATACAGGTTCAGGTACAGTGACATGAATGTATGAAGAATAATTGACTGTGTGAGTGATAATGGTCATGGAATCATGGCTAGATGATGGAAGGAATGATGGAAAAGATGGGAAAATGAACTAAGTTCCCACAATATGTATGCATGTCCCCAACTTCACACTTGTCATGTTGACAACTACTTTGGCCCACTTGTCCCCAACTTTAGAACTTAGGATAAAATAATTATCCATACTTTATGATTTAAAGAAATATTAATATAATATTCCTTTTTGGCTTTATCTCCCTAGATTAGCCATTTTTCCTTAACTTTTAGCCCTACTCTTTCCCTAACTAGTGGAATTTAGTCCCCCATACTCTTTTATCGTGGTCGGTCTGCGCACAACGATGAAATTTATATTAATTATGAGATATATACAAAAGTAGGTGCATTGGCCTTTAACATCTAGGCTCTCTGGCCTAATCAAAACGTAAGCATCCTAGCTTATAATAACTGGCTCACTAGCCTATAAAATGTAGCATATACACAAAGGCTCCCTAGCCTCACAATCGTGCACACTTAAGTTGTTGGGCGTGATATCCTAGAATGTGCAAACTTCCTCATTTTACTGCGCAATACATGCACACACTATGCCATGAAAGGTGCATACAAAAATGATATCAAAACAACTCACCAACTTAAGTACATTTACATTTACAATTGGGTTCAGCCTTAGAGATATTACACTCAGGCATGGATGATCCAGTGGAGATATCGTAGTGGCAGGATGATGGAGGTTTGATCATTCTATTGCTGTGACTATGTTGTTCATAACACATTTCGGTGTCTGAGACCTGGACTTCATATTTATCTCGAGTTCAAGATTTTCATCTCCAATTTGTTGGAAGGCCAGATGCCCATAGCAGTCTCATTCACCTCTCTCACCAAGTCTTGCCTCTTCTCTCGCTTTAACTCAAATTTCCTGACCGAAGTTAATGTGGCCCTCACTTCCCTGTGCATTTCCTGTCTAGCCTTGTGTTGAACATCATTCGGGTTCTGAGTCTGTGTCCATTTGACCCTTTAAAAACCAACCTGTGACATAAAAACTAATGGGTACTGGGCTTGCCTTTCCCGCAATATGAAGGGCAACTTTTAGTCATAACATTTCTAACGCCATTGTCAGGGACGAATTGAAGATTTTCCCTAGGATTGAATGACAAAGCTTACTAGTTCTAAAGGTGCATCAGAACCTAGTACATCAAAGATTGCAGCTGTGCACCTAGCGACTCCACTAAGGTGACTCCATTGTCTCAACTCCTCTGTTTCAGTGTGGTTTCTTCTGGCTATCCCTGGTGGCCCTTGGGAGAACACAATGATCAGCTTTGGTATTTGATGGTGAACAAAGACCAGACAAACTCATTCTACACATCATTCACCCGACGACTCCATGGTTGAAGGATCGATTGGTGACTCCACTGGTTTGAAATGGAAAGAATCTTGGCTCAGAGGTTTTCTCCCTTTAATTTTTCTGTTGTTCCTGTTTTTCCCAATGTTGTCCCTGCTCCGAATGAGTGGAATGATTATCTTCCTATATTTACAGAGCATAAAGGGGACAACCGTACTCATCATCTCAAAGTGTTTCATGAACTCATGCACCAGTGGGAGATACATCATGAGGATTTATTAATGAACATGTTCATGTTCTCGTTAGTAGGGGATGCTCATGAGTGGTATCATTCTTTACCCTCTACTAGCATTTCTTCACTAGGAGAATTTCATTCATCTTTCAATAAGCATTGTCAGAAGTTTTATCCCTCTGAGTTAATTTTTCATAGCTGTTGTGAGGGATACAATGACTGTATTCAAGATATAGTTGCTTCTTATGTAGGTCGTGAAGATGAGCCTGATGACTTAGATCAGAAATCAATTCTTCCTCTTCTCTATTCATCTGCATCAGGCGAAGGCTGTGAGGATGAGGACCAGGAAGAAGCAGATGCTCTGAGCGAGATAATGGAGCTGGTGAAGTCTCTTTCTGCAAAGTTAGAGGGATTGAGGGTAGATCATGATTGCTACCTTTTTTAAGAAGATATAGAGGATTTTCCAGTCCTTGAAGCAGATGTTCCTGGTAGCCCTATTGAGGATGATGATGAAGATTCCATATTTATAGAGGCCTTTCATTCTTCTCCTGGTGTGCCTGTTGTTTCAACCTTTGATGATTATTCAGATGAGGATCAGCAAAGCCCATCACAATTTGCTGACCTGGGGAGCAGCCAGCCTATATATGACAGCTATGAATCAAGTTCTGAGCTGGATATGTAGGATTTCCAAGAACAAACTACAAAGTCGTATCCTTTGTTCACTAATGAAGAATATTACGAGGAAATCCTCCATCCTTGGCCTGTAGAAGACTTTGAGCAGTAGATTGAAGAGCAGAGCTTTCCCACGGGTCATTTTTATGGTGATTATGAATCTGACCCTTGGGAAATCCATGAAGAAGAACCATAGAAGCAGTAGAAGGGGAAATTTATCTCCTATCCAGAGCTTGTAAGAGAACAACCATCACCTGAGACTAGTCAGCCTGCATCAACTCCTCATCCACCTGTGCTTATCAGAGATATCCAGTCACGTGTGAGCAGTTGTGGATCATATCAGGCTTCCTATTACAAATTTTCCAGGATTTGCCACTCATTCTATGATCCTGTCAACGAGTACATGGAGTGACATTTCCTTCACATCTTGGAGCCTCCCTATTTTGTCTCAACTTCAACCCTGGGAGAGGAGCCGAAGGGTGCAATTGTTTTGTTGTCACGATTGCATCATCTACTAGTGATCACCGACAGAGTAAAGGAGCTTCCATTTAGGAAGTTACTTGATTGGATATGGTGGAAATTTTCTTTCACCTAGCACTTTTTAAAAATTGATTAGTTTAGGATTGTACATAAATAAGCTCCTTGGAGCCCTTGTAAGTTTTTTTTCATTTTTATTTTTCAGATTTATTTCCTCAGCAGGGTGTTTTTGAGCTTGACTCCATAGCCCAATGCAGAAGGTGACTGGAATTGCAAAAAGAGATCTTAGAGCCTCATAGGGAGGACTCTATCCCCCATGGAGCCTAATGTTAGAACATATCCTTGTAGGGGGGATGTTTTCCTTGGTTTTGGCCTCTAGGTGACAAAATGCGAGAAAAAGGGGCTAAAACCCACCAAATTCATTTTATCCTAAGTCTATGGATGGCCCAATGGCTTGGCGTGATGTGATTATGGAACATGTAGATATGAGTGGCCAATCTTGGCATGCTCAGATCTACGGCGCACAGTCCA
>SNQJ01S0069488.1:48690-61281 GCA_010110895.2 Picea sitchensis
AAAGAACCTATTTTAAAGATGTACATCTCAAAAATTCAACCAGCAGTACAAAAAGGAGTACTTCCAGACCAGATTTAACAAAAAGATTTACTGTAAGTATTCCAAAATAGACCCACTCACCTATGGCAGATGATAACTAGAGATGTAAACACGGATGTCCAATTTGTTTCCTAGACTAGTTAAGAAGAATGGATTCCAAAAATTTTCTTATTGCACAACATTTTACACGTTATGAGAACAGAAAAGGACCTAGTTGGATAACAAGAGCTCTCAACATTAGTACTAATATATGAGACTGAAATGTTAGAAACTAGGGCATACCACTAAAAACTGTAACTTCAATAACTCCTGAAACAATTACAGTATCAACCAGCACCAAATTTGTCAATCTTGTAGTCTGGTTTTAATACCCACTCACCTTCTCCACCTTCTTTTCTCAAAACAACAATTTCTTTCAAAAGTTTCTTGAACAAAGCCATATCTTTTGAAGGAACTATGTCTTTATGGAAGCCCCAAAGATATAGTTGTTACTTTTTTTTTATGTAAGGGGATTGTTACTGATATTTTCTACAGGGCCTATGAAGCAAAGTATGAATGCTCTACAACATCTGTCAAATGTAATTTTTTTTCTATAAACAAAATTACAAGGCATTTTTCCTTGGAATTTATATATATATATAATGCATTTTATATACACAATAATTTGTTATGGCTTGTTGAAATTCTTGTCACATACATTGACTTGGTCAAATTTAACCCCCCTTTCCTGTGCACACATATACATATATGTAGTGCCCACATTCTGAGCCCTCTTTTATCCCAACTTAGGTCTTGTCATTGTTGATTAAATCGAGTCCATTGCCTTTAACTAGGGTTGACTAGTCTTGTATATGTGCATCGAATAACGTGACTTGTGTTAGTAAGTAGTTATATTTGACTTGCAGTTCTGAGATACATGATCATGATCATATTATCTTTACACTACTTGGAAATGGCATACACTAATAGTGAGACACTTCAACTTTCACTATTTATTTTCGATGATTAAGTTGTTTAATGAAATGTAGATCATTTATACATAATGTTTTATGTGTTTTAAGTTATGCAAGTTCGTGTAAGGTATGTTACACTATTGTACTTCCATGCTTGTATATAGTTTAGTGTAAGTAATCCCATGTGGGGGATGCCAAATATAATACCTAATTTGTATATGTTTAATGCATATGATTCCAATGGGGATGATAATGATAAATGTGCAAATGTTTTTATGAAATAGCAATCAGATTGTGGAACCTACATGTGTTGGAGGACAATATTTATAGTAAGGAGGCTATCACGCATTCGTTTAGAGGATCATATTGATAACGAGGATATCACATTTTGATTTTATTTTAATATATTATGTGATTATATGATAGTTTCTTTGTTAATTGTCATAAAAGATACAAGTAGTTGTTCAAGAAACCCTTATTTTATATGAAACTAGACACATGAACCTAGGATGGGGTGGGTATAGGGGATTGAAGGGCATTCCAATGTGAGTAGGGACATCACTTGAAAGGGTGGAGGATTGTTCCCACAAAGTTATATTATTATTCCTCTGCCAACCTCAAGATCATGGGATTGGGAAAGATCCATTTTCCCCTAACAKATGTGACAGACCCTGAGATCATGTTGTTGTCTAGGAGGACATAATGGCCTCCTTTCACTTTTGAATTCTATCTTATAGAGTTGTGCATGAGATAAAAGAGTTTTTATGGTATGGAAAAGTTAGGAGTTGACTTGTTTTAAATCATCCAAATGGAATGGGCTGCCTTTGTGTCTCATCTCTCCTCAAGGGTGTAGTTGTTTAACTTGTATGAGACAAATGTATGAGCCTCTATAGAGTACTTTTATAAGATGATTGATTTTGTGTTATTTTGATATGGTGTGTGTATAGTCATCATAATAATAATGTTCCTTGTGTTGTATCTAATTAAAATGATGAGTAGGTATACACCTACATAATTAGTGTGGTGTATATTTATCAAATGCATGTAAAAAAGATTTTGTTAAATTAATATTGTATTGTAATATTGACATAACGCTATCATGCTCACGCCCAAGAGGTTGCCTGCGCATGCACCTGGTGTGTCCTCTCTCTTGCCCCTACGCCATGGCCCCAGGAGGGGGCCCTGAGGCTCCCCCACCACCTCTACCTCCGGAGATAGCATCTTTCAGGAAACTGGTTGCAGCCAGCGATAAAAGAACAACCACAGAGATGCAGCAAAAATTTGTCAAAAAATTGGACAGTATTCCCTCAGTCGACCTCCCAATAGAAGAAGCATGCAGATCTGCTCTGAATCTCTCCAAACGGGGAATCATCAGCCAGTTCACATTTCTATGGCCATCTCCCAAAGTTGTAGATGCATGGGTACAGAGAAACCAAAGCCCCCTGGTAAAATAAGGCATCAATAGCCATCTTGTAGGCAGGAGATTTTATGCTTTCGTCTTTGACAACACAGAGGACATAAATCTCATATTTAGGAATGGACCATACTTCATGGGCCCTAAGGGTCTTTACCTGAATAAATGGTCACCAGATCCGACACAAGATGTTCCCTCAGCCGTTCTGGTATGGTTGCGTCTCCCTCATCTCCCCTTGCACTGTTGGAATCTGAAGTCTCTGGAATCCATTGGAAACACTCTTGGAAAATACATTGACAAAGCAGACAGAAAGGACCAGTACTCATGCGCCAGGATATGCGTCGAAGTAGATCTGGAGGTGGGGCTACCAGAAGCCATTCAACTAAAGGTTGTAGACTGGTCTCACATCCAAGAGCTGGATTACGAACAACTCCCATTCAAATGCAGGTATTTCCATGGCTATGGACACTTCGTCAGGCACTGCAAAAAGAAGAAAGAAGAAGAGGGGAAGATCTCGAAAGGTGAACAATGGACGAAGGTCTAGAAAGCATCTCAGCCAAATAATAACAACAGATCCAAAGGGAAAGGGGCATCAAAAGGCCCTGATGCCTCCATTCCAGGGAAAGCTCCTGGGGAAGGAAGCTCAGCCCCTCCAATATCAGAGGCCCCCAATAACCCCTTTGAAATCCTCAACAACCTTCTAGAAATCTCTGATCCAGTGATTGAAGTACTTGAGCAACAAATCCTCCCTCCCACAGCCGGAAAAAAACAATGGCGAGGTAGCCCTTCCTGGCTCCCCAATTGGAACCTCCTCCTCCCCTTCCTACGCAGAAATAGCAAAAAAGAAACCCCCGAAAAACTCCGGATCTTCAGAGGATGAGTCTTTCGAGAGACCCTCAAAAAGACCCGGGAGAAAATCTCACAAAGAAGCAAGAGAAGAAGAAGCGGAGAGGAAAAAAATGCAAGGAAGCCAATCCACCATTGAGGTGCCCATTGCAAGAAATACCATAACAAGGCCTCCCAAGGGAGGGCCTACCCACTCCAATACCAATAAATAATGCACATAGTCTCTTGGAATTGCAGAGGCTTGGGGAACCCAACGAAGGTCGAAGTAGTCAAAGACCTTCTGAAAAATGAATCTCCTGAAATCCTCATGCTCCAAGAGACAAAAATTGAAGGGGAAACCCTCTTAGAAATTAGCAAACTGAAATGGAAGAAAAATGCAGGGAAAGCCATAAGTGCAAGGGGCTCTTCAGGTGGTCTCGCAACTCTATGGTCGGAAGACAAGTTCCACCTTGACATTTCCTTTGAGACCCAACATTGGATATTCACCAAACTCCAGGACTACTCAAGTAAGATCACCTTCTCCCTCTTTAACTTTTATGTTCTTGTCCTTTCTGCTGAAAAGAAAGAATGCTGGCAAACTCTATTAGTCTTCTTAGAAAATCAGCTCCATACGAACATCATTATAGTTGGAGACCTCAACTTAGTCTTTGAACCAAAAGAAAAGAGAGGGGGCAACTATGGCAGGGATCAAATGCTTCCTTTTGTTGAGGAGATAACTCAACAGTGGGATCTCCTGGACTTTAAGCCCATGAAAGGACTCTTTACCTGGACAAACAACAAAGTTGGAACAAATCACATCTCAACTCGATTGGATGGGTTTCTAGTTCAGAGCTCTCTATTGTTGGAAAGGAGGATAATCTCATCCAAAATACTCCCCAAATTGACATATGATCATAAGCCCATTCTCCTCCAACTAGAAGAGGAAGAAAACCCGGGTCCAATACCTTTCCGATACAACCCTCTCTGGATAGAAAAGGAAGGCTTCCTGAAAACTGTTAACTTGGCTTGGTCCACTCCAGTAATAGGATCTCCCAGCTATGTGTGGGAACAGAAGATAAAGACAACAAAGTACGCCTTAAAAGATTGGATTAAAAAAAAAATTAACACCCCCTCAAGTCATAGGAGAGAGACGGTTCAGCAGTTAACAGACCTACAAATGGAAATGGAGAACAAAGATATTACCAACCAAGATTTAACGAAGGAACAAGCTGCCCAATTCAATTCCTATTGCACATTTCGTCAAGAAGAAGAGCATTGGAGACTAAAATCTCGCAGCTTGTGGCTAAGAGCTGGAGATAGTAATGCCACCTTCTTCCACCAGAAATATAGAGCCTGAATCTCTATAAATCATATTTTAGAAATTACCTCGGAAGATGGCTCGATTTGCAAAGGTTCAGACCAACTTAAAGAGGCAGCATAAATTCATTTCCAGAAACAGAAGATGGAGCTGATTGTGAGGAGGTTACCACATAATTTCTCTCTCATATACCCTCCCTGGTGAGTAAGGAAGATAATGTAGCCCTCATGAATCCTTTTACAGATGAAGAAATCAACAATGTTATTTGGTCTATGGAACCTGACAAAGCCCCAGGGCCAGATGGCTTCTCAATCAATTTCTATAGAAATTGCTGGGAGATAATCAAGATTGATTTACTAAGAATGATAAAATCATTCCAACAAAAATCCAAAGTTGGAGGCAGCATTAACTCCACATTTCTATCCTTAATCCCCAAAGAAGCGACCCGGGCTCCTTTGACAGATTCAGGCCAATCTCATTGTGCAACACCTCGTACAAAATCCTCTCAAAGCTAATGGAAAACAGGATTAAGGCTCTGCTAGGGAAGCTCATCTTCCCCTCCCAAAGTGGTTTTGTAAAAGGGAGACACATTCTGGACAATGTAATACAGGTGCAAGAAGCAATGCATTCCATCCATCAACGCAAGTAGAAAGGGATGCTCATAAAACTAGATATGGAAAACACATTCGATCAGTTAAAACTCTCATTCCTTTACAAAGTCCTCCTTTCCTTTGGTTTCAATTCAGAATTTTTCAAACTAATCAAAGCATGCACAGAGAAGTCGTGGATAGCCCCGCTAGTAAATGGCAGGCTAACTAATTTTCTTCAAGCCTCAAGGGGACTAAGGCAAGGCTTCCCACTCTCTCCCTTCCTATACATCATAATGGCAGACTCACTAAGCAGAAAGCTAACTGTTGAAAAGAAAGTCGAGACTGTCCCAGGCGTTAGGCTGGTGAGAGGCCTAGAACCAATCAATCACGCTTTATTTGTTGAAATCTCCCTTTTGTTGGGTGGAGCCTCCATTCGGATAGCACAGACCTTTAGTGATATTCTCCAAAGTTTTTACAGAGTTTCTGGAGCGCTCATTAACAAAAAGAAGAGTGCAGTGTATGGGTGGAATGTTGACCAACATACCACTCAATGAATTGCCCATCTCCTGGGGTTTTCAGGCTATGCCTCATGGGAAAAAATAAAATACCTCGGACTCCCATTAACTTTGGGAACCAACAAATCTTCGCTATGGACAAAAATTATAAGCAAAATCAAGAACAAAATAGCAGCATGGGGAGGACAATGGCTCACAACAGCAGGAAAGCTTATCCTTATAAAATTGGTACTCTCTTCATTACTAGACTATCAGGCTTCCTTCCTCTTGGCTCCAAAGGTGATCCTGGCACAAGTTTCCAACCTGATCCGAGATTTTTTGTGGCAAGGAGAAAAGGGAAATCAAAGGAAATTTCATCTTGTTAACTGGGAAACTGTCAAATGCCCAATCAATAAAGGAGGCTTGCAATTAAGAGATCCTGGTCTTGCCAATATAACTTTAGGTGGCAAAATCATTTGGAAGCTCTTCTCAAACTCCAGACATCCAGTAAGCCAAATATTGAGGAGAAAATATCTCCAAGGGAATTCGATGAGGAATTTAAAGGCAGGAAATACCACCAAAGAAACGTTGATCTGGAATCTTTGTCGTGCTGGGTTAGACTTCTTCCAAATCCACCTGTACCGAATTCCTGACAAAGGAAAAAAAACGTTGATATGGAGTGACAAATCATGGGCCATCCCCCACTCGAAAATTCTGAAGAAATTAAAGAAATCCGTGAGTGGCTTAGTCAGCACGATTTCAATAAAGTGGCAGACATTTCCTCTTGGGATGCCACAGGAAATTGGTGGGATTGGGAACTCCCTGAAATCCCAGTGCATCTACAACTCCAAAAGGCTCTGCTCATAAACTCGTTGGTCGATTTTGCCCCTGTCCACCTGCACGCGCGCCAGATAAATGGGGATGGGGAAAAACTGGGAGATACATTGCATCACAAGGATACAACACTCTTCAATCTACCCAAGCGATGACAGAATCAACATATCTATGGAAACAGGTTTGGGACCCGATTGATCTTCCAAAAGTAAATTTCTTTTTTTGGATCTTAATGCACAAGAAAACGCTGACAGGAGAAAATCTGATAAAAAGAGGTATAGTTGGACCTCATAGATGCCCCTTGTGTTGTAGCGCTTCTGAAACCATGGAACTTTTGTTTGTGGATTGTCCATTTGCCCAAGAAGCCTGGAAGATCACCCTCAACAACCTCAATGTCGCAGCTCCATCACACACTACAGTCAAAGCCCTCTTCTCCTCTTGGAAAGTGAGATATCCTCAAGAGATGCAAAGCAAATCAATTTGGCAAAGAATCTGGTAGGCCATTCCCAAATATTTACGCTGGAAAATTTGGCTGGCAAGAAACGATCAGATCTTCAATAGCGTCCTTCCTTCCCCTTTGACGGTGGCCACTAAAGAAAAAACACTTCTCCGAGAAGCAATGACTTACCACACTCCCAAGGACAAAAACTCTCTCCTCCCCGAAGAAAAGAATTGGCTAGGAGCTATTATAACTCAAGACACGAAAAAGACCATTGCTCATCCTCTAAGCACTCCAGGGTGGAGTATAAGAGAAACAAATGCAGTATTTCAAGATTGGTGGAGGAAGCAAGGTAAAGCAACGATTTTTTTCGACGGCGCCTCCAAAGGAAACCCAAGGAAAGCAGGGGTAGGTGGAGTGGTTTACTCCTATGATGGAGAAAGGAAAGATAGCTTTAGCTGGGGTCTAGGTCGGAGAACTAATCATCAGGCTGATATCCTGGGGCTATTAAAATCCTGCTAGATAGTGTGGGAAAATGGCATTAAAGAAATTCAAGTCTTCAGGGATTCGGAAATTTTGATAAAAACAATAATTTTGGACAACCACTTCAGCAACCCAGTGCTCAACAAGACTCTACAAATACTAAGGTATGCGCTGCAAGACTTCTTCAACTCCCAATTCTAACACATCCTGCGAGGATCAAACACGAAAGCAGACCAAAAGGAAAACATGGGCTATCTCTTGTCTCAAGGAACATTCAGCAAAAATGAGGAAACACCCACATGGATTTCTATCCCATAGATTTGGAAACACCTCAATTCTTGGCAATGAAAGAAAGAGATATGTCGTGCCTCAGGAAAAAGGAATATTGAATCATTGTAATGACGGTTTTTTAGGCCATGGCCCAACCGATATCTAATCAATAAAAAAATAATCGTTTTAGTTAAAAAAATAATAATATTGTTATAGCGTATATGCATAATCTTGATCTCCCTCTCTCACAGACATATAGTATTTTTATTGTTGAGCAAGAGAGGATTACTTTGCATGTAATCGTCTAAGCATCTTTAAAAAATAGATTATGTAAATACATTATAAGATAGGTATTGTTTATACTATATGGAAAAGTATAATATGTGCCTAATAAATATCTTCGTTGAAATAGAGTAGAGTACATAATTGACTTACTTTTCCTCAAGTCATAAGATTTAGGACGGGACACGAAGAATTTACTTAATTTATCAATGATTCAAAGGCTTGAGTTGATATCAATGTTTTTTGTAATAGTTTATTATTGAATGTTTTAAAATATTACTTTCTTGTTTTAAAAGGGAGAGAGTTATACTTTATGGGGGTCCTCTCTTCTAGTTTATAATTTATTTATTTTTTATTTGGAAAAGGTTATTTCTTTTATTAGAGGGAAAGGGATGGAAGAATGTTGAAAAGTGTAAAGAGTTGAGTTTTATCAATAGAGTTTAAATATCTTATTATCGGCTTAAAGTGTCAATAAGTTGTAGTGGCTATTTAAATGAAAAAATGTGGTTTTCAATGGTTGTTTGAGCAATGAGTCGAAGCAAAGTAACAATTGGAAGGATCTTCAATCAAGTGAGTCGTCAATTAAAGGTATTCTTCATTTGGATTTGAGGTTGATTGTTGAGCGATATTTGTTTCAATTGAAGACATTGATGGATTTCATACATATTTTTACATGTGATTTATTAATGATTTAATTAGGATCACATTCCCAATGATGTATCATTCGATGGTGTAGTACAATGATGGTAAATTTACTTTGGTTTTATTATCAAAAGTTAAACTTACATACGAAGGAAAATGATTTAATTAGTATCACATTACCATTGATGTATCCCTCAATGGAGTAGTACAACGATGGAAAATTTACTTTGGTTTCATTATCAAAAGTTAAACTTACATGTGAAGTAGTACAACAATGGTAATTTACTTCAGTTTCATTATCAAAAGTTAAACTTACATGCATATATTTATTGTTATTAGAAGTTGCAAGTGTATTTAGATTCAATATTATTTAGTCCTCTAAAGCAAATGTTATAATGCATAAACCAAATTTGAAATTCACTTTATGACAATTGTAATTACTGTAGTATATCCGCTTCTTTTTTTAATATTAATGTTGAATCACTTAACAATTTTAGTGTTCATCTATGCCAAATAAACAAGACATACAAATGCTGAAAATTAGAAAACCATGAAGAAATAGATGGCTGAAAATCAAATCTACAATGAAATTTGGACAGCTAAAAATTTGTGTGTGTGTGTGTGTTCATGTACATACCATAGCCTCATCCAAAGGCTGGTTCAATGCTCTAGCTCTTAAAACCAAAGCAGGAGGAGAAAAGAAACCCTAGCCAACACCAAAGAGCTCCAACAAGAAAGCATCACACTAGCAAGTCCTCCAAGGGGAAGGCGTTCCCTCTCCACTTCTTAATGAATATAATTAGGTTTCATATCAAAAACCTAATCTCCAAATTTTCAAGGGATGAAACCTTAACCCTAGAATTCAAGATGCTCCAAAAGCTCTGAGGGAAACCCTAGCACCTTCAAAACAAAAGAGAATTACAAAGGGCAAAGATCTAGAGAAAGAGAGACAAGTGAACTCCTCTTTGTCACATCTCTAACATGAGTGATCAAGAATAAGAATGTGACCATCATATCCAACATCTTCTTCACAAGATTAAACCTGGGTATTTCTAAAGGATCCTCCAACAAAATTCCCTTCATCTTCTTCTAATAATTTCTCTAGAGTTTTTTCCATGAACCACGGCTTACATAGAGACAAACATAAAGAAAAAAAGTACAATGATGATTTTGAAAGGACAATCTCCTCCCTCTATATATATATGAGGAGGTGAGGGAGGCCAACAATATACAAGTGGGTCTTAACCCTTACAAGCAATCTATAAAGCCACAAGTAGGCTCACACATGTGAACAATCCACTCCAAAAGTGCATGTCAAGCTCCAAGGTGATGCCATACACAAGCAAGGTTTCAATGCAAAGGTGCTCCATGAAATATGTGTCCAATGCTTCTCCTTCAAGCCTTTGACAATGCTCCTCAAGTCAACATCACGAGCCGAAATCTCTGGACAACACATCATGAGCTATTTAGAACACCCTACAAAGATAATCACATCTCCAAACAAGACCAATACAGAGTGAATCCATCCATGCAAGACCAATTCAAATTGAATCACATCTATCAAAATCACAAAGATGAAAATCTATGCAAGTCAACTCATCGATCGTGAAATACCAAGCATGTGGTATAGGTTACAACCCATGTGGGGCTATCAACAACCTGTGAACATGAGAATCACTCTTTAAAACCTCAAAACCTCTAGTGACTAAATAACCATCTTGAACACAGTGAATTCCCTCATCCTAAGAAAATCCTAAAGCACGAGTATCAAAAGTCAATTCCCTATACTTATGAGAATCTTTGTACTCTACAATAGGTAGGTGAATGTGTATTAGGCTTATTGGCAACATTTAATTTAATTATGATTCTCTTATGTAAACACTTTGAAAAATAATGTCACCAACACCAATACATTGCAATCAAACAAAGTTGAGAAAAGTCCACAAATGATTTTTATTTTTTGATAACTTGAACAATTTACATATGGCGGAATGTACCATTTTGTTTTGGATATACCTAAATCTCTTTCCAAATAATTTTATACTAATAAAAATCATGTTTCTTATCAAATCAATTTGGATCTCGAGTGCTCATAATTAGAGAAAACAAAAAAGCCATGTGTTTGACATATACTTCCAAAATTGGTGAAGTTGGTAATTTGCTGATTAACGTAATTAGGAAATTAATTAAAGACTACATTAAATTAATTTAAATCATTGGAAAATACAATTTGAATTTTCAAAATGATATTAGGTTTCAAGATAGTAAACTTATGCCTTGTGTATAGGGCCAACCAACAGAACTTTATGGAGTGCTGTTTTTTAAGTTAAGCTTTTGCAATTAAATCATGGACAAGTGGTCACGCGGCACAAGAAGAATTCATCCACCTATCTTGTCCCATAGAAACTGGCTCATCACGAAAAGAAAAATCACTCTGTTATCCCATTTTTTTGAGGCAGTTTCCAGAAAAGGAAAAATGCTTTTAGCTAGATTTTAAATTTATGAAATCAATATGAAACTTTGATTTCCACAAGTTTAAAAACCTCCAAAAACGTAATTTTTTAAGCCATATGCATTCTCTCTCCTAGCTTGGCATTTTATTAGAATTAAAATCAACATATCATAATTACGTGAGTAGCACACAAGATAAGTCCACGCATATCAAAATGTCGCCCTGCACTGTATGAAAAATTATGTTTGATCACATGCAACTGCCACAATCTTCTCAGTTGTGCAAGTCTGTTTACGAACTATTTCAGACTGAAACTCTGGATGAAGTCAATCTATACACTCAAAATAAGCCCAAAGACTTCACCCATATTCAGCACAAATATATAAGTAATAATTTATCCTATATAAATATATAAGTAATAATTTATCCTATATTTATCCCAATTTTGTAATAAAGGTGGAAACATCCTATATTTATCCTAGTACATAACGAAGGTGGAAATATTTATCCTAATTATAATAAAGGTGGAAACATCCTATATTTGTCCTGCTGTGTAATGGTGGAAATAATACATGTGTATTGTATAAGTAGTGTGCTATGACATGCCTGTGTTTCTGTAACTGACAAATTTCTTCAATTCGGAAGTTAATAATGTTGTTTAAGAGAGAAACAATTGGGAGTATATGAAAAGGATGAGATTTAAAGACTTATTGACCATTATTTAGCATTTAAGGCATCATTCATGCATGCTGCAAAGTTATGCCCCTCTGGTGTGGAGGCCATTCTGTTCCCATCATTGATGTCAATCAGTAATCAGGGCAGTGTAACTAGCAGGGCTCTAAACAATAGCTGTTAATGGAGGCATTAACTCATGTTAGATAAATTAAAGAACCTATTTTAAAGATGTATATCTCAAAAATTCAACCAGCAGTACAAAAAGGAGTACTTCCAGACCAGATTTATCAAAAAGATTTACTGTAAGTATTCCAAAATAGACCCACTCACCTATGGCAGATGATAACAAGAGACGTAAACACAGACATCCAATTTGTTTCCTAGACAAGTTAAGAAGAATGGATTCCAAAAATTTTCTTATTGCACAACATTTTACATGTTATGAGAACAGAAAAGGACCTAGTTGGATAACAAGAGCTCTCAACATTAGTACTAATATATGAGACTGAAAGGTTAGAAACTAGGTCATACCACTAAAACTGTAACTTCAATAACTCCTGAAACAATTACAGTATCAACCAGCACCAAATTTGTCAATATTGTAGTCTGGTTTTAATACCCACTCACCTTCTCCACCTTCTTTTCTCAAAACAGCAATTTCTTTCAAAAGTTTCTTGAACAAAGCCATATCTTTTGAAGGAACTATGTCTTTAAAATGCTCAACAATTTTTGCTGACCGTGCACTTCCACCACTCTGCTGTATGAATGTGCACAGCTGACGAATTAGAATCTCAGGCTGAATAGATACTGGAGGAAAGCGACTGGTAGTGGGCCTGTTGCTTCCTGGTGACCTTTCAGATCCATTCACCAGGCTAGGGGCT
>SNQJ01S0069489.1:10918-31950 GCA_010110895.2 Picea sitchensis
TTCCACTTCCATAATAGACATTTTATCAGATACATGGTATGGAATAAAAGAGGGATTCTCCTTAGAACAAAATATCCTAATAACAATGTGATTTTCCATCTACTCTAATGTCCCCTTTTTCTCCAAGAATTTATTTGCATGGTCTGATATCCTAGGGGTATTTTTACCAAACAATAGTCCCTTAAAAACTGAAACAAAATCATTGCACACCTCGTAAAAATGAAAAGAAGTCTTGTGTCTCCACAATGCTTGGTACCAGAAGGTGACTGGATCAACTTCACAATTCACTCTTTTACAGATAGTCAATTTTGGAAACTGACAGCAATATGCTATTGCAAATACCAAATAAGAAGACATAGATATTTTTTTGTCTTTTTTGTAATGTGACAATTGGGAGGAGATTTAAATGGAAATCATCTTTCCCCAATCGAAAGTAGCTTGCTCTTTAAATGTAAAATATAAAATATAAAGGATCATATGGGAAATGGTGGCGGTGCTTTCTTGGCTTGTCATCTTGGTAAACAACCAAGTGATTTCCCGAAAGGGGTTTTTGAACGAGTCGACCTGAATCCTAGTTATGTCCTCTAGGAGAGCCACATGATTCTCCAAGAACTTAGGCAAGAGGTTGACGCCATTTTCATGCCTTTTCAGGAAATCCATGCAATCCTCTCCTTTGAAGGTAAGTGTTGGTTCAGAGAGCTTCAACATCTTACAAAGCACTTGTGGTGAAAGAGAGATGGGGGAACGATCATGGAGTTGTATGATTTGCTGACTCGATATGTACTTCTCAATTGCAGTCGAAAACCTCAGGGACACACCCTGCGCGAGCAATTCTGGATGTCCAGATCACTTCTTTTTGATTAGAGGGAGATGAATAGTACGAATACACTCTGGACCACTGAAAGTTTTGGTCTTCATGCCCAAAAATATTCAAAGTATCACCGCAGAACTGTTGCTTCCATAGGTTGATACATGTGTTCTTTTAACCAAATAATACTTGAAATGAACGCTTGAGAGATATAACAATAACATAATCTTCGACAAATAGTGATTTAATGCAATTTAATGAGAAATCTCCTCGAGCCCTTCGCTTATTAATGATGATATTTACAAAACCTGCATGATGAGTTTGAGGGAAAGATATGAAATGATCTTACTCAAGCACTTTCAGATTAGCCAACAAAAATATCACCCTATGTTTATAGCCAAAAAAAATAACATCCTAACTCACAAGTATTAATTACGAAAGCTTAGTCTAGTCTTTTATCAACAAAATGCTGGCTGGAAACTTACTTTTTATATAGTTTTCTGAACATGTCAGTTGCTGAAATGAATGTAAATATAGAAGAAAAGTCACCAAGACGATAATCAAGACAGATGATACATAAAGCAATACTTTATCTCATTCAAATTAACCAAAGAGTCATTTTCTTTACAAAATATCATGCAAAATTTTGGACCAAAGTCAAACTTAGACATCCTCGATGGAACATACAAAAGTACCTCTGACAAAAAACCAAAACTGAACTCTAAAAGATGGATCAACTTGCCACAGATTGCTGCCCACTTGACTCTGCACAATAGCCTTTGTCAGTCATCAAAACTAATTCACAAACAGACAAGTCTACACAGACTATCAAAGATAGATCAACACCCCTGGAAAAAACTAGTGTCTAAATGATGTGATTCAACCTTGAATATTGTTGTCTACAATAAGACCTTGTTATCATAAAAGAGAATTAGGCTTGTGATGAATAAATGAATGAATGAAAAATGAACTATCTCAACATAAACACAAAGAGAAAACCTTAGTATGCTTCAACTTCTATCCTTCTCTTGTTCCTCCCTTTCCTTTTGATTTTAACAAATTAGAATTGGTTGAAGTAGTTGAACCAACTCATTAGTTAAGTTAATTAAAAGACTCAACTAAATTTAGTTAGGGGGAAAAGTAATAATTAAAATAAGGGTCATAAATAAATAATAAGTAGTAGGTGGGACCCCTAACAGAAAGGGTGAGGCTCCCATTCGGCCTGGCAATGTTATTTAACACACACAGGGTATAACCCTTGGGCTCTTCGCTCAAACAACCACAACACAAAGGTGAAGACAGGTCCGAGTAAGAACATGAAAACCCATTTCGTGACCCTTAGTGGTGAAATAAACCAATGCCCAAGTGAACAAAACACAGTGACGCGGAATACCTTCAACCATTAAGCCCAGAAAAGCCAAATACCGGATTTAGTGACCATGCGCAAAGATGGCTATCCACTCAAAACCAAACAAAAACCCTCCAACTAAACCAACAAGGATAACAAAGAGCTACCACCTAGAAAAAACAATAACTTATACGAATTCAATATCATTACATGAAGAACCATCCAGTCTTCATTCCAAGAACTAATTTCACACAGTTTCAACACTTAGGAAAACACAAACCAATGCACCCGAGCCAATAACCATTTCATAACCAGAGCAGAGTCATGAATGGCTAAAAAAAGAACATACTTGTGATCGAAATCCTTAAAAACTCGAGTTGGCCGAGCGGTTCCTCTCTACTAAGAATTTGGAGCATAACCACAACAACAAGATCAAACAATAGCTCGACTAGGGTGGCGGCTAACGAGAGGAGTAAAGGTGATGTGTAGTAAATGCGCGTCGCCTCTACCCACAATGCATTAATTCATCAATGCATGCCAACGAGCTCTCCATTAACACCATCAATCAACCCATGTATCAAGACCATCACCCATTAAAACCAACAACGTGGTTGTATTACTTTTCTAACTTATGCCATAACATAATTCCCAAGTTCCATATAATTCAACAATTCACATAACCAATATTACTATTACCTTGCAAAATGCGCCGCCAACATTTCATACCATATGCGTATCAACGATATAACTCAATCAGAATCGCATAACCACTTATTTGCTAGCTAGGGTTTAACAATAATCATTAAGTCTTTGATGCATGTAGTATAGTTTATATGATAACTTTAAATTCTCCCCTTTTGCAATTGTTTTTCATTTCCTTCCAATTGTTCACATGTAGTATTGCATAATTGGATCCCCTTTCTTTGTATTTGTTATAGTATTTATGCCCTTCTCAAAACTGCCCTTCATGAAATTTCACTAACATGTTTTTTGTGCAGGTGCGATAAGAACAAAGAGAAACGATATTAATGAATAAAATAGGCTGTAGTAACATAAGGAATCAACACTTCATAAGCTCAAATCATGACTAATAACAACAAGATCTCATCAACCATGTAAGCCATGTTGCACATCATCATAACATAAAAAATAAACAGATCTGATCTTCAATAGTTCAAGGGGGTCCAACCTACTAGTATTTTTTACTTTTTATAATAAAAATCTTTTAGAAACACTTTGCGGGCAAACTTCGTTGACAAACTTAATCGTCAACAAACTGGCGACTCCACGGGAAAATTTGTTTCCAACAGATTTAGAACTCAGAACTCATGGTTTTGCAGACCAAGAACAGTAATTTTAGAAGACATAACCAGAATAATTATGCAACAGGGGGAAGTGAGCGGATTTAATGGAAAGATGACCCGAAATTTGGGAATAATTCATGAAAAGTTTTAAGTATGAGGGGTTTTTACCACTGTATGCATAATCTTTCAGCTGGAATATGATCTTAACTTCCAAGGAGGAAAACTTATAGACTTTCTCTTAAGATCTTAATGGACGAAGAAATGGCAAGAAGAAGCGGGAAATAACCAATTCCTTATAAGACAACAGTGGAAATATGTAACAATTTCAAGGGCCCTTCAGAGGAGACATCGTAACAACTGTGTAAGCTTGATTGTTATTGACTAACAATGCTTCGCAGGAGTGTCACTGTGGCAGAATCGATCCAACATCCTATTTGACCAAATTAACCAAATATAATAGGAAACAAAATCATGATGAAAGTAAAGTTGCAGAAACTAAAACAACAACAATAAAAGACATAAATGAAGAAGACAACAAGATTTTTTTTTTACTCAGAAAGCTGTAGTCAAACAGAAATAGAAGCACAAAAAATGAAAGCAGAGTTGAGCTACTAATATAGAGCAAAATCCAGACAACATTAGGACTTTTCATGTTGGTTCCTCGCAATATTTCAAGTGAGGGTTGTTAGCGTTGTAGGGAACCAATTTCTCCTGTAAATATTTTAAGATATAAGAGTTAGTATCCAAGACAAAAACAATTTGGAAAGGACCAATCACTTGGAAATATGATGTAATCATCAATCCCTTGACATGCACAATTAGATCATCAAGATAGAGATAAAGATTGACCAATTCATCGAGAGTCATGTACATAGGTTTTTTAAAAGCAGTGCTTGTATCAAGTAAGCTAGAAAGCCGACATTTGTAAGGCATGGTATCACATTTAGTAATGAAAGTGGTTTTTTGAACATTTTCGCCTTTGAATTTGATTCTCTCGTAGCCAGACAAACTGTCGAGTAAGGGCCTTAACTGTGACTCTACCACCTATTGCAAAAAAAATTCCAGATTCAGAGGGGGAAATGAATTTCTCATAATCGCTTGCCTGAAAGTTTGAAGACAAACACAAGTTATGATATTATTAGTGGTCCTCAAGGCTGATTCCCAAATTGAGACCCATTCAGAGTGGGCTGAAAAAAACATTCCATCCCTTAAGAAATCTCTCAATTCCCTTCGAAAGGGTGCTTCCAGTGCAGAGTTAACAAGTCCTTGTTTTTGCCTAACTAGTTTCATAATATGTTGAACAAGACCAGGATCAAAACCACGAAGATCCTCATAATACCAAGCAAAAACCTTTTGGTGTTCTCCGACTAGCTCGATGAACCTCATCTCTTCTTTATCAGAACATTGGACATTTATTTTAACATTCGTTGAAGGTTCAGATGTCCTAATGTTCAGGAGGATGGTTTCAATCACCTTCTTCCATAACTCCTCTTCTTTTTGTTTTTCTTTATTGCCTACAACACTCAATGAAAACAAACTCTCAAGAGGAGTCAAGTCCTCAAGAATCTTATTATTTTCTACAGATATAATCTCCTCGGGCTTAAGAGTTTCATTTTGAATGAAAACACAAATGATTCCATAATTAGGGATGGCCTTCCAAGATCCTTCATTTTCAAGAAAACATGGATGATGTAGATATTCAAAAGCACAATCAGACCTGTGAGACAAAAGTTGCTGATTAGGAGAGGCTTCAAAGACAACTAACCGATCAACGATTGAATTCAACTCCTTCTTAACATGAGTGATGTTGAAATATAGAAGGTTCGAGACAAGTGCCGAAACAGTTTTGGAGTATTGTTCCATCAACTTGTCGTTAGGAGAGCATATCTTACGTATCAGGTTCACAACAAGATCGAAATTTCCAAAAAATGAAAGGTGACTACAACCATGATTAAGGACGTTCTCAATGCCTAATAATAAAGATTTGAATTCAACGACATTGTTTGTACAAGCAAACTCCAACCTGTATGACATATTATGGATTTTTCCTGCAGGGAAAACCAAAATAATACCAACTTCTTTACCTTCACTAGAGCATGAACCATCAAAGTGCATATGCCATATATAATCATCTGAATCAATTTTTTCCAAAGGAATAGTATCCTCTACAACAAATATGGAATACACTCCTAGGTCTTCTTCGATATGGTTTACACTAAACTGTAGAACATTCTCTATGTAAGGTGAAATTCTTCCTTCTCTAAGGACTATAATATTCTTTCCATTTCGAGGAACGGATAAATGTGTCTCCTCGAGCGAGAGGTATCCACCCGTTAAGGCTTTCCAATCTCTCACCAAGATAATTGAGTAGTTTCTTACATGCATATAAATTACCTGAATGCTGAGGGTTGTCCTTATCTCAGGATGAGCGCATAAAACCAGGGTTACATCCTTAATCTCACCTATGGTTTTTTTTTGTAGACTATTATAGGAGAGCATGCTTCTGGCATTTTTGTTTGTACAAGACAATCCTAGGTCTTCCATAAAAATCTTCAGCATGACACTTGAGCCTGAACCACCATCAATGAGGCAACAATGGGCAATCTTATCCATGATCTTTACAGAAATATAAAAAGGGGTATTTCTTACAGGGTATCTAAAGTTATGTACACGTACTTTATTTACAAAAGAATCCTCTTCATATACCTGTTCAGAAAGATTGGCTACAACATAAGCTTTTCCTTCCATGAATTGTTTCAGATGCATCTGTTGTTTAGGGATGGCAACCATGTCTAGGAGGGTTTCATCTACTTTGATGTTGGCCAATTGATTCAAGATATTGTATTTAGAAGAGGGAAGAGGGGGAGTGATTCTTTGACTCTCAGAAATTTTAGGAACCTGGGGTGTAGCAACGGTTGAGGATGAGCTCGGGCTAGAAGCACTACAAGGAGGGTCAAATTTACCCTTGGGAGCATAGGCTTTGTTCCTAGTATTAATAACCATGACATCCTCTAGCTCTGCAAAGTCTAGGACAACGATAGTAGCTTCTGGTCTCTTACCAAATATCTTATCTATGGCACTCTTCTTTACCTCACATGTAGTTTCTTCATGGTGTTCCTCGCAAAAGTTACACCAACTCTGAGGCAGGATAGCTTTAGGCTGAATTTTTTTTTCAACCGGATTTCTAAAAGGGGGCGCAGAAGAGGATGAAGCTCCAGGGGTGAGAGGGGACACAATTACCCTTCACTCAAATGCTATCATACGATTGTTCATATCTTGTACTAGCTATAAGAGGGCGTACATGTCTGTCTGTCTAACTGATTCTCCCTGGGGAAGACTAGTTCTTTCAAGCTGTTCTTCATACTCTGAGCAAGTATGTAGAGCAGAACCGAGATTATCAACGGATTTTTCCTCAATCCTATGACGGTAGGGAGAAGGAAATGCATTTTAGTAATGCATGAAAGCAGCTTGGTTCTGAGGGCGGATAAGTTCAGGGATTTGATTGTACAACTTGGTGAAGCTCAAGTTGAAAGACTTGATGGTCTAACCATATTTATAAGTGACATTATTGTATTCCATTAACTTCTCGGCAGGGCTTTTGGATTTCCCATAAGTGGATTGGAACCAATAGATTAAATTCTCCTAAGTAGATAGGATCTTAGAAGGAAGGTCAAAGAAATCGAACACAACCTTTCCTTCCAAAGAATTGACGAACAAGCACATGCAAGTGTCATTGGAGTTGGACCCTATGTTATGAAAAGCATTAGAAAATGGCACTAGGTGTTCATTGGTACAGACAATGTTATTCCCTGAAAACTTAGGCAGGTGCTCTTTAAACTTTGGAAGTGGATGAGTAGTAGGTGCTAGGTTAAGAGGAGAGGACACATGCCACGTTGTGGTTGTGGCATCTTCTTCGAACTAAAAAATCCATCATTTTTTATGACTTTGGTGGGATTTGTGGTAGATTGGACAGGGATATGGTGGCTATATAAACTACCAATCAATGATGATGATGAGGATTGGGAATATGGAGCACTTCCCATGCCACCAGAGCCTCCACTAGATGCCATTCTGTGGGTTATAAGTGAGGGAAATAAATATGAGTTGGATGAATCAGATAAAGTCCTCCTTAGAGCACTTTGTTGGACATATAACACTACATTTCTTCTTCCTATTTCAGTAATAGGATTGATTTCAAGTGACAAGCCTCTTCTTCTTCTAGAAGCACAAGAATCTAAGGACATGAAAGAAAGGCCAAAACTTGAAGAAACAAAGGGTTACTGTTGATTTCTAGGCTGTCTACGTCTAGCCTCCAATCATTCTTGAGCACTAATATCTCATTCTTGGCAGTGTCTAGAATGGTGTTAAACAGGTTCAAAGAAATGTTGGTCTGGTCTTGAAGACCGGGCTCGATATTGGGATGCCTTGCAATAGGAACAATCATTAATAGCAAAAAAATCAAAGAATCAATTTCAGAAAAAGAAAGATGTATCGATGAAAATCAAGTATAAAAAATTAACTAGAGAGATATCGAATATCTCCCCAGTGTGGTCGCCAAATAAATGTTGAGGGAAACATATGAAATGATCTTACTCAAGCTTTTTAGATTTTTTCTTGGCTAAAGAAAAATAGATGAGAATATCACCCTATGTTTATAGCCAACAAAAATAACATCCTAATTCACAAGTATTAATTACGAGTGCTTAGGCTAGTCTTTTATCAACAAAAAGCTTGTTGGAAATTCACTTTTTATATAATTTTATGAACATATCAGTTGCTGAAATGAATGTAAAGATAGAAGAAAAGTCACCAAGATGATAATCAAGACAGATGAGACATAAAGAGATCCTTTATTTCATTCAAATTCACCAAAGAGTCATTTTCTTTACAAAATATCATCATTTCATTCCAATTCACTAAAGAGCCATTTTCTTTACAAAATATCATGCAGAAATTTTGACCAAAGTCAACTTTAGACATCCCCATGGAACATACAAAGGACCTCCGACAGAGAATAAAAAAACTGAACTCTAAAAACCGGATGAACTTGCCACAGATTTCATTTCACTGACTGCGACAATAGCCTTTAAGGGCCATGAAATCCACTCCACAACAGATTAAGTTCACATGACTATCAAAGATAGATCAACAATTGAAAAACAAGTGTCCGAATGATGTGATTCAACCTTTGAATATTGCTGTCTACAATAAGACCCTCGCTATCATAAAAGAGAATTAGGCTTGTGATGAATAAATGACGAATGAACCAATCATCTCAACATAAACTCAAAGTGCAAACCTTAGTATGCTTCAACTTCTATCCTTCTCTTGTTCCTCCCTTTCCTTTTCTTTTAACAAATTAGAATTGGTTGAAGTAGTTGAACCAACTCATTAGTTAAATTAATTAAAAGACTCCAACTAACTTTAGTTAGCCAGAAGAGGAATAATTAAAATAAGGGTCATAAATAAACAATAAATAGTAGGTGGGACCTCAGGACTAACAATTTTTTCACATAAAAAATCATAACAATAATAACATAACCATTAGTTAAGGAAAACACACCTCCTTGTACCTCCCATCAACACATTCACTTTTGGCAAGTTTAGTTTATGAAATTTGAAATTATTTCAAAATAATAATACTCATATATCCAAAATAAACATGTTGTCCAAAGATCCCCAAAGTCAACTGTCATAAAAAAATAGATAAAACAAAACTTAAAAGCCATATTTCCTAGTATGCAACCCTTCCTTGATTGATGCTATAACCTCTTGATTTTCTTGAATTTACCTTAGGTCAGGCATCTTTTAGGCCTAATCACGATCACGTGGGGAACACCGCCTTCTCAAATGATCCGGAAAGAGCCAGATTTGTTAGAGCCATTGAGATGAGGAAGGGCAACAATGCATTTTCCTTTATCATGCATATACCAGCTTTCACCCTCTTGCTAGCATGGAGGATTTCACCATGAGTGGTCAAAGCAGCCTGGGACAATGCTAATAGGCGTAGGAGCAGGCAAGGACAAGTTGGCCAGCCACATGTTGGGAGACTGCCAGGTGGAAAATCTCCGACATCCATCATTTTCGTGAACCTCGGTTGTAATGAGACATGAGGAGGCACGGAAATACCAGGGGTCAAGGGCTTAGAAAGGAGGCCTGTGCCTAGGGTTGACTATTCACCCATTTCCAATCCAATTGAAGAACTGAAGGAAACACCGGCCTAACTCCTGTGAGTCAACGCCAAAATGTATGGAGAACTTGGGCCTCTTGGGCCCTGCCTACCACCTCTACCTTCTATTTCCTCGCTATGGCTACTTCGATCGAAAATCATTCCTACATACATGATTGATTAGCAAATATATTTTAAATAACCATACATGATACAAATCTTTAAAAATGAACGAAATATATTTGGCTCATCAATGTATTAGACTCATGCAATCCAATCCATACAAATTGTTTTACCGTTAATCAATGAGAAGGGGGTGAAAAGGGTTTTGGGATACGCGAGGGGTTTGTAATGAGCGAACACGGTAATGAGAGGGAAAGAAATATGGTTATTTTCAATGACAACAATAATCAACTCTAAAGTAAACCAATAAAACATCATTGCAATCCACACAAAATTATGCCACTTCTTTAATTACTTAAACATCGGAATTCTCTGATCAGAATATTCCTTTAACATAGAGGGAAAAATGAATATGGGAGGTGATCGGTTTGTAATTAGTGAAAATTAAATAATGGAAGGGGAATAATTTAAGGATTATTGCTCATGAAATTAATTAAGTGATCCATAAAACATTATGAAAAAAAATATATATATATTTATTTATCAATTTTTATATCAATGATTTAAATAATAATTTTTGTGTATTTAACTAGTTCATTGTCCATAATCAAATACCCAATACAGTGCCATCACAAGACAATATTTATTCCACACAATTTGTAAGGGATTATGTTCCTTTCATTTATATACTTTGCATCTTATAATTGCTAACCATCAAACCAATCACCTACTTCTATTTCTTCGTTCAATCAACAAATATACTCAAACATGCTTCCAAAATTTTGAGACCGAAGTCGATAACTCAAGAATCTGCCCATCATTTTATATGCAATGATATTCGATAAACATATATAGGCAACAACCAAATAATCAAGATCAAAATTGCTAAAAACCGAATTGACAATTAAACAAATAAAAACCACCATTCCAACACAAGCTATGCGAATAATAATTCAATCATGCAAGTGTAATTCCATTGTTGTGCAAGCCCAATTTGATGTGACTCTAAAATGGTTGGGCCACCCATCCAACACGACGAGGTATCAACAACAAGAATGTCTCAACAATGACCGGGCTTGCAACAAAACATGCTTAAAAACCCTCGTGGGTATCCTGAGTGTGAAAACCCAAGCTATCCATATATCATACACAATGCACAAATACCAAAAAACTCAGTGATGCAACATTTCCACTTAACCAAAACAAACACACCGTCACGAAAATAACTCAACCATCATGTCGAGCCCTCGATTTAATACAATATTGCTTCGATCTAGTCATACTGTAATTGACTATGATGTGCAAACTTAGGCTTACACAATCAAACAAACATAAGGATGAAGTGGATATACTCTACGCTTATCCGGGTTTAATAATCATTCACCAAAAAGAAAAACCACTTGCTACTGTGACTCACACTCTAATTGTGCAAAACACCATACACACAACACGACATGCATGAGCAACATCAAGCATTTGTAAATCCTCAATGCTAGCTAAACATCCAACAATCCTTAGTGAAAAATACCAATAAATGTGTATCAACCAACCAATTCATCACCGTCATAAAAATCAATTGACTTAACAAGATGTGACAACCACGCATACCCATGCACCAATTCGAATCGGGGAAACGAACCTCTCCTTCAAACATCAATAATCGAAGTTATTAACATAAGGAGATTGATTGTGTACTTTGAAAGTGAAATTTGACAATGTAGGGTTTACTTCACTCTATAACAAAGTCGATGACTATATACCAACCAACACAAATTCCATACGACCAAATGGGCGAGCCTGTTCTCAAAATAGTCGACAATTATACATCCATCCAACAATAACTAAATTGTAAGACAACAGACTAGGTTGGTGTTTTCTGTCAATCTTTAGACTTGAGGGATAAGGTTGGTTTCGTAGCCAACACAAGGAAAATAGAGCCAACTTATCGTAATGGTGAAGACTTTGAGGCCAACGGTGCACACACAAGAAGAACCATGATCCATTCATGGAAAGGTAACAAATCTATGACGGGGCCATAACAGAAAGGGTAAGGCTCCCATTCGGCCCCATTAACAAAGCTATTTAATACATGTATAACCCTCATGATTTTCGGTCAAACAACCACTGCACAGAGGTGAATACAGGGCCAAGTGAGAATAGGAAAACCCATTTTGTGGCCTTTAGTGGTGAAATCAACCAATGCCCAAGTGAACAAAAAACACGCTGACACAAAATACATTCAACCATTAAGCCCATAAAATCAAGAGACCGGATTTAGTGACCTACGCTGTAAGTGAAGATATCTATTCACTCAAGACCAAACAAAACCCTCCAACTAAAATAGCAAGGATATCAAAGAGCTACCACCCAGGAAAACCAATAACTTCTATGAATTCAATATCATTATAGGAAGAACCATCCACTATTCATTCCAAGAACTAATTTCATACAGTTGAAACACTTAGGAAAATACAAACCAATACACTTGAGCCAGTAATCATTTCAACCAGAGTAGAGTCAAGGAATGGATAAAAAGAACATACCAATCAAAACTTAAAATCTGAGTTACTGAAAGTGGTTCCTCTCCTCTCGCTAAGAATTCAAGCACCCACAACATCAAGATCTAACAATATCACTTCTCGAATTAGGTGGCTTAACTATAGGAGTAAAGGTGACATGCGTTAAATAAACATCACACCCACAAAGCACATCCATCAACATACAACGAAGCCCATTAACACCATCAATCGACCCATGTATCGAGACCATCACCCATTAAAACCAACAACGTGGACATATCACCTTTCTAACTTATGCCATAACATAATTCCCAAGTTCCATATAATTCAACAATTTGCATAACCAATAACACTATTACCTTTCCAAATGCACCACCAACATTTCATACTATATGTGATCAATTGACAGAATCCTAATTGAATTGCATAACCACTACTAGCTAGGGTTTAAATAACACTCTGTCTTTCATGCATGTAGTGTAGTTTATAAGATAGCTTTAAATTCTCCCCTTTTGCAATAGTTTTTTATTTCCTTCCAATTGTTCACATGTATTATAGAATCGATCCTCTTTGCATTTGTTATATAGCATTTATGCCCTTCTAAAACTCCAGCCTTCATGTAATTTCAATTAATATGTTTTGTTGTGAAAGGATAAGAATAAAGAGAAATGATATTAATTAACATCACAGGTTGTAGTAACATAAGGAATCAACACTTCATAATCTCAAATCTTGACCAATAACAACAAGATTCATCAACCATGTAAGCCACGCCTACTAATTTCTTCATCATAACATTAAAAAATGAATAGATTTGATCTCCAATAGTTCGGTTGGTCCCACCTACTAGTATTTTAGTTTTATAAGGTCTTTAGAAACACTTTGTGGGAAAACTTCATTGACAATTTTAATCACAACAACCGGAGAATCCACAGTAGAAAATTTGTTTCCAACAGGATTTAGAACTCAATCCCATATTCCTTTTACTCAAGAACAACAATTTTAGAAGATGTAACCCGTAATAATTATGCAACAGGAAGGACCGGATTTAATGGAAAGATGACTGTGAATTTGGGAATAATTCATGAAAAGTGCTAAGCATGAGGGGTTTTTACCACTGTGATGGATATTCATTCACCGAATATGCTCTTAACTTCAAGGAGGAAAACTTATATACTTTCTCTTAAGATTCAATGGATTGAAGAAAGGAAAGAAGAAGGAAATAAATCCACCCTATAAGACATCAAAGGAAATATGTAACAATTTCAAGTGCCCTTCAGAGGAGACATCAGAACAATTGTGTAAGATTGATTTTATTGACTAACAATACCTTATAGGAGTGTCACTGTGATGTAATTGGATCCAACATCCTATTTAGACCAAATTAACCTAAAGATAATAGGAAACAAAATTAAGACAAAAGTAAAGTTGCTAAACTAAAACAACAACAATAAAAATATTACAAAATGAAGAACATAAACAAGATTTTATCTTTAAAGATGAAGTCAAATAGAAACATAAGCACAAAAAATAAAAGAAGATTTGAGCTACTAATATACAACAAAATCCAGACAACATTAGAACTTTTCATGCTGGGTTCCTCAGCAATATTCGGCTTAGGATGCTAGCTTGTAGGGAACCAATTGCCCTATAAATCTTTAAGATATAAGAGTTAGCATCCAAGAGAAAAAGCAATTTAGAAAGACTCCATCATTTGGAAACTGGGATGTAATCATCACCCCTTGAAACACACAGTTCAGATTCTACCATGATAGAGATGGAGACTGACTCAATTCATCGAGAGTCACGCATAGGTTTTTAAAAGAAGCACCAGATCAAGTAAGCCAGAAATATTTACATTTGTAAGGCATGGTATCACAATTAGTAATGAAAGTGGTTTTGTGAACATTTTCCCCTTTAACTTTGATTGAATTCAGACAACCTGCCTAGTATATCTTAATTGTGACTCTACAACCTATTGCAAAAACATTTCTAGATTGAGAGGGGGAAACAGATTTCTCATAATTGCTTGCCTGAAATTTTGAAGACAAACACAAGTTCCGAGCATATCATGGTCGCCGAGAATGATTCCCAAATTGGAGAACTATCTGTGGGTCAGAAAACATTCCAACCTTAAGAAATGATCTTCACCTTCAAAGGTGCTTTCTATGTAGAAGTTAATGGCCCTTTGTTTTTCTTAGCTAGTTACAATATGTTGAACAAGACCGTGATCAAACCATGAAGATCCTTGCTAATACAAGAAAACCTTTGGGTTCACCGAACCCGTGAACCCTATCTCTCTTTATCTTAACATTGACATTTATTTCCAATATCTGAAGGTCTCAGCGTCCTAATGTTCAAATGGTGATGGTTTCAATAACCTTCTTCCATAACTCCTCTTCTTTGTTTTTCTTATTGCCTACAACACTTAATGGTTAACTTCAAAAGGAGGACAACCCTCAGAATCTTTTATTTTCTACATATATAATCTCCTTAAGCTTAAGAGGTTCATTTTAAATGACAACACAAATGCTTCCATCAAGTAGGAGGGTCTTCCAAGATCCCTTCATTTCAGAAAACATGGACTTATGTAGGGATTGGAAAATCACAATGTGTGTGTGAGGCAAAAGTTACAGATTAGGAGAAGCTGCAAAGACAACTAAACGATCAACCACAATCAATTCCATTTTAACATGAGGGATGTTGAAAGATGGTTTGAGACAAGTGCCCAAACAATTTGGGCATCACTTCATCAACTTGTTGCTGTGGGAGAGCATATTCATGTATCGTTCACAACAGCTGAATTTACTTAAAATTGAAAGGTGACTACAACTAAGATTAAGGGCATTCTTAATGCCTAACAAAAAAGCTTCGAACTCACATTGTTTTGTACAAGCAACCTGAACTGGTGGAAGATTACAATTTTTCCCAGGGAAACTAAGACACAATAAACTTATCATTTCTACTTTAGAGCGTGAACTATCAAAGTGTATATGCCATATATCATCATCTAAATCAATTTTTTCCAAAGGAATATTATCCCTTTGAAAGATGGAATACACCCTATTTCTTCTACTGAGTATGGTTTACGTTTTAGATCGCTGAAGATTCTATGTAGGTGAAATTATTCCTCTCTAAGGACTATATTATTCTTACCATTCCAAGGAATGAGCAAATGTGTCCTGATTGAGCTTAGAGGTATCCACCCCAGCATATTTCCAATCTCTCCTCAAGATAATTGAGTAATTTCTGTGAATACACCACTCCAATGTTGAGGCTGTCCTTATCTCTGGATGAGCGACAAAACTGTAAGCAGCATCCTTAATCTCACCATGGCTTTGTTTGTTGTAGACTATTATAGGAGCATGCTCGGGTATTTTCTATTGTACAAGACAAGCCTAGGTATTCCATAATAATATTTGACATGACACTTGGGCCTGAATCACCATCAATGAGGCAACAATGGGAAATTCTATCCATGATCTTTACAAAAATAAAAGGGGATTTTATGTGGTATATAAAGTTATGTACAATCTACTTTATTTACGTATCAATCCTCTTTCTGAAATATTACAATTCTAAAGTTTTTCCTTCCATGAATTGTTTTGCATGCATCTCTTGTCTGTGGGATGACATGTCTAGAAAGGTTGCATCCGCTTTGATGTTGGCCAATTGATTCAAGATCAGATGAAGAGGGAAGAGGTGGAGCATTCTTTGACTCTCGTGAATTTTAGGAACCCCAAGTACATGCAACTACTGAGGATGAGGTTGGGCTGTAGCTGAACCTGGGTGGAGGAGGGTCAAATTCTACCCTTTGGGAGTGTAGGTTTTGTTCCTAGTATTAATAACCATCACATCCTTTGGCTCAAGTAAAGTCTAGGACAACGATAGTAGTTTCCAATATTTTACCAAATAACTTATCTCTGACACTCTTCTTTAAATCACATGTACTTTCTTCATGGTGCTCCTCACAAAATTTACACCAACTCCGAGGCAAAAGATAGCCTTATCAAAATTTTTCAACTGGATTTCTAAAGGGGGTGCGTAAGAGGATGAAGATCTGAGGTGAGAGGGAAGGCAAGACTTTCCACTCAAACAAGCATTACACGATTTTTTCATATCTTGTATGAAGTTATAAGAGGGAGGATATGTCTGTTTAACTGATTCTCCTCAATACTCAGCTCTTTTCAAGTTGCCTTCATATTGTGAGCAAGTATGCAGAGTGGAGCCAATATTATGAATGGATTTTTCCTCATGCCTATGATGGTAGGGAGAAGGTAATGCATTGTAGTAATGCTTGAAAGCGTCTTAGTTCTGAGGGAGGATAAGTTGACGATTGGTACGTTGGTGAAACAAAATTGAAATACTTGATGGTCTCAACATCTTTATAAGTGATGTTGAGTATTCCCTTAACTTCTAAGCAGGGCTTTTGGATTGCCCATAAGTGGATAGGAAACCAATAGATTAACTTTTCCCAAGTAGAAAGGATCTTAAGAGGAAGGCCAAAGAAATCAATTGTGTTCCTTTTCTTCCAAAGAATTGACGAACAAGCGCATGCAACTGTCATTATCGCTGGTCTCTAGTGTTATGACAAGCATTAGAAAAAATGCTACTAGTGTTCATTGGTACCTATATTGTTATTCCCAAAACTTAGGCGTGTCTCTTCTTTAAACTTGAAGTGGACGAGTAGCAGGTTCTAAGTTAATAGGAGAGGACACATGCCATGATATGGTTGTATGCCTTTCTTCGAATCAAAAAGTACATACTTTTTATGACTTTGGTCGGATTTCCAGGGTAGATTGACATGATATGGTGGCTATATAAGCTAAAAATCACTGATGAACCTATTCCATTGGGAATAATATGGAGCACTTCCCAAGTGCTACTTCAGAGCTCTCCATCAGATGCCATCCCTGCAGATAAGTGAGGGAAAGAAAGATGAGCGGATGAATCGAGCAAAGCCCTCCCTTAGAACCCCTCTTGTTGGATAGATAACACTACATTTTTTCTTCCTATTTCAAGGATAGGATTGGTTTCAGGTGATAAGCCTCTTCCTCTTCTAGAAGCGAACTAGAGTCTAAGGACATGAAATAAGGACAAAACTTGAAGAAACAAAGGGTTACTTTTGATTTCTATGCTATCTACGTCTAGCCTCCAACTATCGAAAGCACTAAATCCTTTTCGCTCAATTAATGCTCAAGAATTGTTAAGTTCAACATGGGTATTGGTAGTGTCTAGAATGGTGTTAAACAAATTCAAATCAACGCTGGTCTGATCTTGAAGACTCTGCCTTATATTGCTGTGGCTCGATATTGGGTTGCCTTACAACGAGAACATTCATTAATAGCAAAACAATCAAAGAATCAATTTCAGAAAAAGAAAGATGTATCGATGAAAATCGAGTATAAAACATTAACCAGAGAGATATCTAAGATCTCCCCAGTATGGTTGCCAAATAAATGTTGAGGGAAAGATATGGGATGATCTTACTCAAGCATTTTCAGATTCTGCTTGGCTAAAGAAAAATAGATGGGAATATCACCCTATGTTTATAGCTAAAAAAAATAACATCCTAACTCACAAGAATTAATTATGAATGCTTAGGCTAGTCTTTTATCAACAAAAAACTTGCTGGAAATTCACTTTTTATATAATTTTCTAAACATATCAGTTGTTGAAATGAATGTAAAGAGAGAATAAAAGTCACCAAGATGATAATCAAGACATATGAGACATAAAACAATCCTTTATTTCATTCAAATTCACCAAAGAGTCATTTTCTTTACAAAATCTCATGCAGAAATTTTGGAGCAAAGTCAAGCTTAGACATCCCTGATGGAACATACAAAAGGACCTCTATCAGAAAACCAAAACTAAACTCTAAAATATGGATCAACTTGCCATAGATTGCTACCCACTTGACTCTGCACAATAGCCTTTGTCAGTCATGAAAACTAATTCACAAACAAATAAGTCTACACAGACTATCAAAGATAGATCAACACCTCTGAAAAAAACAAGTGTTTGAATGATGTGATTCAACCTTGATTATTGTTGTCTACAATAAGACCCTTCTATCATAAAATAGAATTAGGCTTGTGATGAATAAATGAATGAATGAAAACTGAACTATCTCAACATAAACTCAAAGAGAAAACCTTAGTATGCTTCAGCTTCTATCCTTCTCTTGTTCCTCCATTTCCTTTTTCTTTTAACAAATCAGAATTGGTTGAAGTAGTTTAACCAACTCATTAGTTAAGTTAATTAAAAGACTCAACTAACTTTAGTTAGGGGGAAAAGTAATAATTAAAATAAGGGTCATAAATAAATAATAACTAGTAGGTGGGACCCCTTTTGACTCCCTTTAGTTCATAACAATCATAACAATCATAACATAACCATTAGTCAAGCAAAACACACCTCCTTGTACCTCCCATCAACACATTCAGTTTTGGCAAGTTTAGCTTATGATATTTGAAATTATTTCAAAACTGATACTCATATATCCAAAATAAAACATGTTGTCCTGAAGTCAACTGTCATAAAACAATAGATAAAATAAAACTCAAAATACATATTTCCTAGTCTGTGATGCAACCCTTCCTTGATTGCTTCTATCACCTCTTGATTTTCCTGAATTTGCCTTTGGATGTGCAAAGCCTTTAGGCTTGATCTCGTTGATCATGTGGGAACAATCGTCCGTCAAATTCATCCGGGAAGACACGTATTTGTCAGAGCCATTGGAGGGTGAGGAAGGGGCATCAATGGATTTTCCTTTATCAAGGGCATGGTGGGACTCATTTTTCAATCTCTTGCTAGCATGGGAGGATTGCATTGGCGAGTGGTCAGGGGAAACTTGGACAATGGGGTTAATAGGCAGAGGAGTAGACAAGGACAAGTTGGGCCAGCCACAATGTTAGGAGACTACCGGGTGGACAATCTTCTGCCATCCATCATTTTTAGGAACCTTGGGTTATAATGAGACATGAGGAGGTACACGAATACCGAGGGCTTGCGGGGCTTGGAAAGGAGGCCTTTCATGCCTAAGTTGGACTATTCCCTGCCCAATCCAATTGAAGAATCTGGCATGAAACAATTGGCCAAGATCTTGTGAATGAACGTCAAAATGCATGGAGAACATGGGCCTTCTTGGGCCTCGGTTCCAATTACCTCTACCTCTGTTTCATCAGCCATGACTACCATGACTGGAAAAAAAAACTCATCCTGCATGCGTGGTTTGATTAGAAAATATTCTTTTAAATAACCATACATGACAACTCTTTAAAAATATGAAATAGATTTGGCTCAACAATGTATCAGACTCATGCAATCCAATCCATACAAATTGTTTTACTGTTAATCAATGAGCAGGGGGTGAAAAGGGTTCTGGGATATGCGAGGGGTTTGTATTGAGTGAAACATGGTGCAATGAGAGGGAACATAACATGGTTACTATTCAATGACAACAACAATCAACTGCAAAACAAACCAATAAAACATCACTCTAATCCACACAAGACACTGCCACTTTCAACTGCTTAAACACCGAAATTCTCTTGACTGTAATCAATCTTAGAACAGGGAGTGGGAAAATGAATATGGGAGGTGACGGGGTTTGTAATTAGAGAAAAATGAAATAATGGAAGGGAAGAAGAATGATTACTATTCATTAAATTAATTAAGTGATCCATAAAACATTATGCAAAAATATAGATGCACCAACCAACAATCATTGTGACCAAATAATAATTACTGTGTATTTAACTAGTTCACTGTCCATAATCAAATATCCAATACAGTTCCATTACAAGGCAGTATGCATTCTGTAAAGGGATTCTATTCCTTTCATTTATATACTTTGCATCTTATACTCTGTTAACCATCAAAACCAACCACTACCCATTTCTTCAATCAACAAATATACTCAAACATGCTTCCAAAATTAAGAATGAAGTCGTAGTATCAGTGCAATCGGGTCTATCATTTTAAATGCAATGATATTTGATAAACATATATAGGCAGTAACCAAATAACCAAGATCAAATTGCCAAAACCCAAATTATCAATTAAACAAACAACAACCACCATTCCAACACAAGCTATGCGCCGAATAATTCAATCATGCAAGTGTAATTCCATCGCTGTGCAAACCCAATTTGATGTGAATCTAAAAAGGCTGGGCCACCCATCCAACACAAGGAGGTATCAACAAAAATCCTGTCTCAACAATGATTGGGCTTGCAAAAAACATTCTTAAAACCCTGTGGATATCCCTGAGTGTGAAAAAACCAAGCTATCCATATCATACACAGTGCGTAGTCACCAAAACACTATGATGCAACATTTCCACTTAACCAAAACATACATACAATTCAACAATTCGCATAACCAATAACACTATTAACTTTCCAAATGCACCACCAACATTTCATGCCATATGCGTATCAACGATATAACTCAATCAAAATTGCATAACCACTTACTTGCTAGCTAGGTTTTAACAATAATCGTTAAGTCTTTCATGCATGCAGTATAGTTTATATGATAGCTTTAAATTCTCCCCTTTTCCAATTGTTTTTCATTTCCTTCCAATTGTTCACATGTAGTATTGTAGAATGGGATCCCCTTTCTTTGCATTTGTTATAGTATTTATGCCCTTCTCAAAACTGCCCTTCATGTAATTTCACTAACATGTTTGTTGTGCAGGTGTGATAAGAACATAGAGAAATGATATTAATGAATAGCATAGGCTGTAGTAACA